>JAPYYZ010009449.1:0-11720 GCA_030522705.1 Eretmocerus eremicus
AAGACTTCTGATCAGCTCGTTGAGCTCTATCGTTTGACTACCGATTGGTCGAGATCGACCGAAACCCAAAATCCTATCATTTATGGCGGGGTCCTTTCGGAAACACTCTATCCAAATGAGGCTAAATCCATTATTTGCAGATCTTAGATTTGTGAACGATCCTTGTATGGTAGATGATACTATCTTTTGATTTTTGCACGAACCTGCTTGTATTTGCATTTTGTGAGAACGTATGATATCCGCAACAGATTTGGGGAATTTCTAACCCGTTAACCTTTTTTCTGCGCCGAGGTCTACCGATGGCCCCCGCTAGATGGAATTCTTTTAGCAGAGTAGGATTTGTTGCTCGATAAATTTCATCGATTTGTCTGGCAAAAGTAGTTAAGTATATTCTACGCAGATGCAGCAATAGTTTAGAGTGGGAAGGAATATTTCTGCGCAATTTTGCATCTCAGGAAAAAATACCGCAATCCTCATCGCCGCACTGGAAGGTTTAATTTTAATAATCGCACACCACGGAGTCTGAATGCTTATAGGTATAGAATTTCTCAAGATAATATCGGAATGTTGAATGAGTGGCATTCGGTTTCCTCTTACAAAGAGAGGTTGTCATCTTTTCCCTGAAGATAACAACTCCTCCTTGTTAGGAGAAATTCCCTTGATCAATGATCTAAAGAGAAACCAAACACCCTCGCAAGAACCGATGGATTAGGAGGAAAAGATTTAAATGCTCATTTTGCATGCACATGTATGTAATATTCTATCTACTATCTCTTTGTCCATGAGATTTGAAGGAAGATTCAAAATCTTTGTATGAAAATTCAACCCCGGTGATAAATCAACGAGTCATCAGGTTCTCCGTGGACATGAGAGAATCCATGAAAGGGTCAGAATTTCCAACCTATCATCTTATTCAACTAAGCAATAATCCAAAACGTTATTCTGAAGATGGAATCGATGATAATTACATGAGTTTTCAGTACCCAGGGGTGGCATTGACAATGACTCATAAGCCAGATGCTATAATTCTCTCATTTACTGAATGCAAAGCTCCCGAGACTGGCGTGCATGCACTCATTGGTGTAGAGAGTTTCCATCGTCTTCACTACTTTTTGACGGGTGCTTCGGAATGAACGAACTCCGGATGTACGGAATATTTGCAGGCCGATTAGACCGTGTAACCATCAGAGTTTGACTGCACTAAAGAGAAAAGTTTTAACGTTTCTGAGTTTCATGTTGCTTTGGAAACAAAATTACTGAATATCATGCAGTTTTGAACGAGCTCTGCAAATGGAAAGATCAACGAGGAAACATGTAAGAGAATGTGATTCTCGAACTTCTGCTACTGAGACAATCAAATCAACAGTCGAGCTTCATTGTTGGGCGTTGGAGTGAGTGATCTTTCGACATTTTCACAATCACTATGCAAAGTATTTGATCGTCTGATATGACTCGGAAAGCTTGACGTTATTGGACAATATCGTCCCCAAAATGTCTGGTTCGTGAGTTTTCGATGACAGGACAACATTCAAGGTCTATAATGTAGATTGACGGTGATACGAAAGCTTGTAAATTTGATGTGATGATGGAGACTTTCCGATGAAGGAAGAGATAATATCAATGATCTGTCCTTATTGAAACTCACTTGTCCAATAAATGCTACTTGAATGAAAGATGTAATAATCTTATAATGTTTTTATATACTTTCCACGTGATGATGAAGAACGTGTGAACTGCTTGAGCAATGCTATCAAATCACTTGGCTTTTCACTTTGTTGATGAATACAGTCGGCGTTGGAATCACGTTTACCCTCGTAAGTTTGTATACATTTCACTATTGTAAATTAATAGATTAATAGATACATGAACATTTACATTGCGATCACAACGGAAGTTCTAGCACCTGGCTTTGAAGATGATGTCGGATACCGACATGGTCGAGTCTTCGAATATTATCGCGAGATATAGTAAATATTGCAAGTAACACCGATTCCTTGAATATCATAGAATCTTCGTTGTCTCGAAAATTCGTGGTATCTCAGGAATTCATCATTAAAGAGCCACGGGAGTGGTTCAAGGCTGAGAAACCATAGCATCACGCCTGCGCCTTTGACACTCAATAAATTTGAGGAAGTTTCCGATAGAAATTACTTCATGCACTACCAATACCCATTAGCCATCGAGCGGACGTCTGGCAAAATTGTTTATACTTTTCTTGGGAATTCAGCCCATTTTGTGCATGTTCACTTAGCGGTAGGTTAGCAGTAGCCTGAAGTACCTTTGAAACTCAGAAAAGACCTGAGAAAGAAGGCCAATTATTGACTGAAAATCCTTGATTTCTCAAGGAATATTTGCATGGATAAGTGTAAATAGCACTAGTTTCACCTTGAAGCGCGAGTGAATCAATATTCTGAATGGTATCAAAAGTCAAGATATCTATCGCAAGACCTTCAGAACTTTTATTTGACGTTAGCGTTTTTGACCGCCAAACATCGAAGTTCCTGCAAAATTGCCGATAACACATCAAAGCCGTATAAATAGGTGTACTATCAATGCTATAGCAGTGATACGACGGTATAATGTCCCAGTTTGTAGCTTGAAAATGCTGGAGCATTAGTATTTGTGTTTCCAAATATCGTCTTTTGGTACCAAGAGGATACGATTCCTTCTCAGCTGAATTCATTTTCTGAATATGTCGAACTCTTCTTATGAGATAAGTATAGAGTTTGTACTCAAAAGATGCATTGTGCGATCTCATCAGCCACAGTAACAAAATGCAGACACGACAGAGTGGGCCATTTGACTTTTGTAACAAGGGATGAAGGGACCCGCTTGTCGTTGACTCAGCTAAACTTTGTTTTCAATGTATCTAAACCACTCTGACATATTCCAGCTCTCGACTCATAAAGATGACAAAATGTTTTTCGTAAGACACTTATTTGGTGGAATAGGTGCCTTCATACACTTTTATTTCATTTTCTTACCTGGCCAGAAAATCATTGACCATAGCGCAAGTGTAAGTCTTGATTGGTAAGAGTTCATTTTTCCCATAAATTGGATACATATATTTCTTGTTCACGGATTCACCGATTGATCACAGCTACAATACTATTTGGTATTCATCTTCACAAATGATGAAAGAAGCTACCATTATGATCATGAAAAGGAGTCAAAAACATTGCTACTTGACCGGCGGAGGTTTAACGATCTTGTGCATGGAAACGTTCACCAAAGTGAGTTACAATGCATATTATATTCTTCGTATGATCCAAATGTTAACATAATTCTCATTCTGTCAACAGTTTCTGAAAACAGGTTTCTCTATTTACACTCTTCTCTCGTCATTCTGCTAGATTTTACTGATGAGAAGGACTGTCTCTCGTCAGTTGAAAGCTCGTGGTAGTCCAGATACTTAGGAATTTAATTGGAGAAATGTAATTGATTAATAAAAAATGTCTATAACCGAATTTGAAAATGTTACAAAATTAAAGAAGTTGCATTGAAGAACATCTTTGTTATTGTCGTTCGAGATTTGATCGATTCTCTTTTTCAGTCTTCCCCGAAAATTTAGAGTGGAGATCGACCTTGCATTTTCCATCCCTCTCAACAATAACTGGTTCCGAAGGACTTTTTTATCACTCTCATGCCCAGATAACGGTCATTCTTGTCCTTCAACCTCGTCCAAATCACCGTCCAGTATCTCATAGGTTCGAAAGATTCTTAGTTTTCAGTTGTTGACGCAAAATTTCAACGACATCCAAGGCACAACCCCAACTCAATGTTACTCCACTTCCTCCATGGCCATAGTTGTGTATAACCTAAAATGATCCAAGGAATCCTATTATAGAATATCTACATCGATCGAGAATCTTTCGTAGAGCAAGTCGTTCATTGGAAGATTGAAAGAATCAATAATACAAGCATGTACTCGGCTATCACTCGAATCTTTGTGAAGTCTGTGCATGAATGATTTGCGCCCTTGTCATTGTCTTCATTTGCGCGCAGAAGATCACAATAGTAGATTACATCACTGAAGGCGGAAGGCGAGTTCGGGCCCTGGGACGTGTTGTCGACCGAGCGCAGCGAGGGAGACATGTCCTAAGGGCCCGGACGAGCTCTTTCGCCGAAAGTGATGTTATATTTTTCACCGCGAGAGCCGCAAAAAGGAGAGAAATGTCCGATTTTGAGGTTAGAGTGAATATATTTTAATACTTGGTCATCATGGGTTCCGTTTTCTTGTTATAATTCGGTCCCTAGCTGTATTTATGCCCTTGTATCAGTACAGGTCACATATGTGCAAGGAGTGACTTTTATCAAGGTTCCAATACAGCTCGATGTAGGCTCATTCATACCAAATCCACTCAAATTCATGTTATCATCATGATTATTTGTTTGTTTTGCAGCAAAAATTTCAATCAAATACCGCATGATGCTTTTTGACTCAAGAGACTGAATCACTTTAGAATTAGATCTTAGATATTGCCACAAAATTTCTCGAGAATGTTCAAGCCTTACTAGAGCTTGAACTTGAACTTAAAATTTGATAAATATTATTTTACTACAGTGCCTCGATTTTTTTTTCATTTTTTAAAGTAGACTCAGCTGCTTAAATTCCGTAAGGGAGAGATATGGTTACGTCAATATAGAAATGTTCTAAACACTACTCATAGATGCCAATTAAGTACATACCAGACTACTCCTCTGTCCAGCCGTACGACTTATTTCTGGTTCCAAGCGAATTTCATGACGTCCAGGGCGAAAACCGACCCATTCCCTCAACAACAAAGCTTTCTGAAATAAAATTCTCCCTCAATCATCATTCTGCACTACATTTTCAATAGATCAATAAGATATTACTTACATGAACAGATGGATATAATCGTTTGCAACCCTCGAAGATGAATTTTGAATCCTGATTTCTTATTGCAACTTCGATATCGTTTTCTTGATGGGTACCACCCAAAACCACAGAATTGAAGCTAGGGCGAAATCAAATCCTTATTGTCACAATCCAATTTTGATTTGGGATCATCTCGTTGTCGAAATTTCGAATGTATTTTGTCAATGTTCTGGGATTAGAGAAGTTCAAACCATCAGAACTATCTTCTTCGGTTTCAAAAATTTTTTGGCAAATCGTAAATTTTTCATATGTATCCATATTTGATCATTTTATATTATTTTGACAGATCCACTTACTGCGTTGCTTTTCCCAATCATTCATGAGGGACGAGATACTTTATTATCATTTTGTCATTGCCTATCTTTATAGAAGCTTCTTTGTGAAGGTGTACTAATTTGAATTTCATTAAAATTCGTGGTTTGGAATTTAGGGTTCATACAGTAGAGCTAATTACCATCTGAGAAATAATAGATTTCCGGAGAATTCAATGAAAAATCGTATAATACGTATACTTATGCTGAAGTCGCGAAGAGTAATAGCGAATGCCTTGAAGGATGAGTGCTTTCACGAAGAAACAATTATAATAACTTCATCCCACGCATTGATTGCGATTATCGTGATCGTCTAATTGAGTAAGAATCAAAGTTCTGGAATCCTTACTTTGGAATGATATAGTTTCCATCGTAATCGTCATCCAAGAATGTTTCTAGCAACCACGGCGCTTCAACCTTGAACATGAATGAATGTAATGAATATGGAAGATGGATGATCAATTCCATATCAAAACTCACTCTCATGACTTGACCGCGAACGGGAAAAACTGATTGATCTTGAATGAGCTCACGTGAACCAAGACCGGTGCAGTTGATTATGACGTCATATGCATTGCTGTCCAAGTCTTTCAATTGGCTCACTGTTCGTTTTATAATTTTTCCACCCATGGACTCGAACCTGTGCATCAGCCAAGGCAACAGTTTTGTTGGTTCACAGGTATACGCTATATAATGAATACCTCCACTGAAAGATTTTCGATTTTGAGTATATTATGACTCGAGGGACCAAATAAATCTAACGCCTGGGAGTCAAAAAGACCCATTTTGATTTGTATACAGATAATATAATTCCAGCTCATTTGTAAAGAAACCAATCTTGAACGTCAAAAAATATAAAACTCAAAGTTAGAGTTGAGCTAATGGAAATCGTGCAATGACATTATAGAGGGTAAGAAATTATTCTTAAGAAGTTTGGGATCGACGTCAACACTGGCAAAATTCGAGAAGAAGTGAACATTACATTTTATATTTTACGGGGAAAAAATTAGATTGAAGTAAGCAAAGAGCGATAAGGAAAAGCGGCTGAACATCATTGATTGAAAAGCAAGCATAAACAACATCTCATCCGATTACGGTTATTTTAAAAATAACTCACAAATAAGTCCATTCTAACGGATGGAATAAAATCGCCTGAGGTCTGCAAGTGGTCCCTGCTACAATACTCTGATCTCGCGACGCGATTCAAAGATATCCAAGAACACTATCCCTGCGGGTCGACTGCCGACGAGAAACCGACCTCGTGAAAACGCTATCATGCAAAACGGCGGTTCTATTTTAGTTTACTTCGCGATTCAAGAAGAATTTTTACATCACCATAGCACGAAAAGCTCGACTTTTTAACCTTTTTCGGCACACCTTTTTCTGATGCACCAATCGTCATAAAAATTGGTGTACTATGGTTTTATGGGCCGCTGATTACGAATTTGAGATAATCTCACATTTTTTTCATCTTCATTTAAATTTATTACGTAACTCTAAACAAATATCAACTCTGGAGCGATGCAAAACCCCTTCTGCAACTTCGAGCTATTCACCGAGGAAAACCGATGAGAATACTTGAAATAGCCTCCTAAAAACTCAGAACTAGAAAATTTTGAGGTGAAATTAGGCGGCTAACATTAGCCACCATGCCGCAAAAAGTTGAGTAAGTATATTTGAATATGAATGTTGAAGGGACGCGCCACTTTATCTGAACGAGATTTTACACGAAAATCTGTATGAAATCTCCGTAAAGGGGTATCTTGTTGATTATCCTCGAATCGAGACCTCTCCACCGGTTACTGTACCTTTCGCAAATCTGCAACATTCAAACTCACGTATAATTGAAATTTCTTGATTGATTCAATCGGCGGATCTCTTTGCCGGTCAGTTCATGGAGCCCGTAAGGAGCAGCGGCCCATGTAGGTAAAGAGTAACCTTTGGTATCTGATGTGACTCGATATATGGGTACTAAAGAAAGACCAACTTCCTGAGCCAAACCCTTCCTCCAGAATGTCTCCATCCACTCGAGCGTTAGTAGCGACCATCGCCTGGAAAAAGCACCAGAAGACCCATCCAACATGCTGTTAGCAATTTAAGAGTTTACTTAACCCTTACCCTACACACGTCTAAATTCAATCACAACCTGCACACCGGGGTATATCACACCCCACGCAGAAAATTCATCTCACACATGGAGTTTTGAATGTCTCGGCCTGAAATTTTTTTTAGTTGTTCCTGGAACTTTTCTCAAGAGGGTGCAACACATTTAAGGTGCCGAATGAATCTTTGATAAATTGGAAAAATTGAATTATTTAAACAATGCATGAAGATGCGTAAATCGTCATTTTTCACTCTTACGCGTGTAACTTCTCTGGTTCTCGAGATATTCTTCTGAAATTCTGAGAAAATAGCGTACTTTAAGATGTACCTAGTCTCGATGGTCGGTCCCCCAAAAAAGCATATTTATTCTGAAGGATAAACTTGATCAAAAAATGGAATTTCATGAAAAAAGTTGAAACTGGAGTTATGCTGAAGATACTGTCATTTATTCCTCTCGCGGCTGATACCGACGCAATATTGATGTGCAGACCAATTTACCCATACCAATCGATAGTTGGGACCCCGAACTCATGGTAGATGTTGCGCGGTGGTCGATTTTCAACGAGCGCGATACTACAAAATTCGGCCGAAGATTGCTTGGGGTGTGGTACACCCCGAATATAGGGTAAGGGTTAAATTACGATACCGCACACGGATAGATGATTTCGCACGAAGGACAGTTTATGGGCCGAGCGAAGTGAGGCTCATCAATCCTTCGTGAGCCAAAGCATTAAAAAATGATGATATCTTAACTGGAAAATTTTAGGTCAGAGTGCTGGAGATGTTCATTTTGAGTATGTATTCGCGAATTATTCATTTCTTTTTTCATTAACGCATTCTCAACCTTTTTTCAAAGTTATTTTTTTGCGAGACCTACAGTTTTAGGTGGGTTCCGAACCACCGAAGCCACCAAAAAGGCACGTGTGAAGATTCACATTGATGCCACCTAGGATTCGAACCCCAAAGCAATGAAGGTCACGTGATCGTTCGAAGTTCTCGTGGAGTATGTTTCTGAATGGTTTCAGCAACATTCTCCGACAAGAAACAAATAATCTGTAGAGAGAGTTTGAGATGAAATCAATTTTTTCAGATTTTACCTCGTTTTTCGAACTTATCAATTTTTTTAGGCCTCCCTCTCGCTTCTGAGCTCAAAATCAGCTACTAGCGTAAGACATCGGAGTACACACACCCATTCACAAGTCATGATTCCTTTATGTTTCAAGACCTCCGAAAAATGAGTTTAGGTAGAGAGAATTTTCACTTGATGAACATTATCGTGATAATTGGGTGTAAGCGATGGATCATTTCAAATGCAATTGGGATTATGTTCATATGATTGCCAGCATAACCAAATGGTCCCGGAAAGTCAAACATAGTACGTACGTCGGTCATGTGTTTCATACATGAACTTGTACTTATTGTCTCTCTGACGATGCTGGGTTTATATTCTAAGTTTTCAATGAATTTTCTAGAAATAGCACATTATCGCCCGGGCGCGTCCGCCCATTTAGGGCGCTAGGACAATTTATTTCCCGAGCGAAGCGAGATAATGGAAATCATAACCCTCGAGACTGCATCTAGATTAAATTCCGAGAAGGTATTTTGAAAGATAAGAATCTTCCAGAATCAGTGTGAGGGTATGTGTACTCTGATGTTTTTCGCTAGCTGATTAGAATCGAGAGGCAGACATATAAATTGGTGGATTCGAAAAACAAGGTAAAAGATGAAACATTTAAACTTCATTTTGAAACATCTGTACACATTTTTTGATCCTTGTGGAAAAATGTTGCTGAAAGAACCGAGAAACATACCCCATAAGAATTTCGGGCGATCACGCGACCTTTGATTTTTTCGCCTTTCCGTGCACCAAGTCGCGGTAGCTTCGTTTGACAATTTATTGTTATATTAGCCCGTCAGAAAAAAAACACCAACAGCGTCACTATTTTTGTTGAAAACAAAATCAAATCATCTTCGCTACGGTGAGAGTTGAATGAGATTTAGAGATGCAAGAATCTTTCGAATGAATAATCGATTCCGAAACTTACGTAATTTTTTCCGGATCAGTGTCAGCGAGGAGGTAAGGACTCCATAGACCAGCACTTCCGTCACCGGTAGTTTCGGGAGAAAGCTTATCTCCCATCACAGTCACTGCCGCATGTGGAAAATTTTCCTTCACTGCAACAGCTGATGTCATTCCTATGACGCCTGCGCCGATCACCAATACTCGCATTTTCCCGACTTTAGGATCTATCCTTCCAGTGTTTCACTTGAAAATTGGTAAATACTCTACACTTTCAATAACTTCATACTGCGTTCAGCGCAGAAAATAATTAACTTCTCTTATAGCACGATGCATTCGAAAGCTCCTGGAAAACTGCTCCAAATGTGAGAAACCAGTCATTCAACACGTATCTTATCAAGACGTTGCAAAGTGACAAGCCTCATTGATGTCAACAACAGCTCGATATGATAATGGTAACGCATACTGCAACCTAATCAGATATTTGCACCAATTTTTTCGCATCTTATCCTTGAAAAAATAGGGTTTACTCTCGTGAGAATACAACCAGCAGATTTTTCTGAGTCGAAGCATAAGTCAATGGTCTCCACGTGCCAAGCTTTCGGACTCAACTCTTCTTTGGACCCTATTCAAGAAAAAGTTTGAGAAAAATGAGAGTTACTCGTCAGCGATTTTATGTTAGTCGATATACTTGACCTGTGTAGTCAACCACTCAAACTGCTTTTGGTTCGAGTCAAACGAGGATTTGCCGAAACCAAGTAAGGCAATGCCAAACGATCATGTCAATCAAAAAAGTATTCGAGGAGTCTGAAAAAAACTTTTCGATTTGCACGACTCCCACATGGCCTTATCTTTCTGACAGAATGATCACATTCTTCAATAGGATGAACTTAGAGGAGGGTTTGGTACTTCGATTTTCTGCAGTTTTTCGTGTTTGTAATCATCTTTTCTTTTATTGAAATGTTTGCGATCACGAAAGATTCAGTTGGAACGAGAGTCCAGCTGACTCGTCCTGACAATCTTTCGATGATATGGGGCGATCCATAAATGATGTCACGCCTTTGGGGGGAGGGGGTGGGGGGAGATTTGGGTCCAGCCGAACGTGACAGGCTATGTATAAAAGAGGGTCGGTAAAAGACCTTAGCGCGACAACGGGGGATAGAAGGGTCAAAAATGGCCAATTTCAGCGTGACATCATTTATGGATCGCATCCATGGCCTTTGATTAGTTTTTAGATGACAAGCTTCCATCCGGATGGAAAATTCAACTGGCAAGGCTGTCATTATTTCAAATTCTATACTTTGGAGTGAACTGTTCCAACATTTTGCGAGTCGAAATGAAAAGCTCAGTTTTTGCACGGGCGGACGACATTTTGTCCAGAGATTTGCACCAAAATTGTTAATGTAGCACTAATAACGGGGGCAAATGTCCCAATCGTCATTATGGTCCTTCGGACGGGTCAACTTATCATCCAAACGTCGCAAAGGCTTGAATAAGTACGGTAGAGTGGCTCTGGAATCGAATCTGTGCATTAGCGGGCAGTTTGAACGGCTTTTGCAACTCGCGTACATAACTTTCGGTCAATTTCGTCCCCCTGGTGCGCCGCTATCCTAAGTACTGTATCGCTTACAAGTAGAGGACCAACCTTGTGGATCACGGATTTGGCCAAAACTCTGGGAATCATCTTGTTTCGGTCATGAATGAAGATATCCCAGAGTTTATGCTAATAGGCTCTCTGTTTCGAGATATAGCCATGGACATTAGCATTGCTTGTATACCTATACATGTGGCTTTTTTATACGGGCCTATATGGGCAACGCTAATGTCCATAGCTGTATCTCGGAACAGAGAGCCTATTAGCACAAATCCTCTGGGATATCTTCATTTCTCACCGAAAAAAAGATGATTCTCAGAGTTTCGGCCAAATCCGTGATCCGCAAAGTTGGTCCTCTACTTGTTAGTGAGACGCATTTTTTCGTAGTATTTGGTGGCATTAGGTGAAATATGTGGGGAAAAGTGTCCACGATTAGTCTTCGTCTTGTGAGAGCACTTTGAAGGCGAAATGTCAACTCCGTCCCCCTCTCGGACCCTTAAAATATGCCGTAGTTTTTTCTGAGATACACCTTGGCCTACGTAACTTTGGATACTTGTTTTAGATACCCAAACATGTAAGAATTAACTCTATGACCACACGAATATCATTTGGGGCTGAAATAATTTTTTGGCTCAAATCACCCCCGTGGACATTTTTGGCCCCAAAAAATCCCACCTTTGGCGGAATCACTCATATGAAATGTTTATCATCCGATATACCTTGGGAGAATTGTCCAGCGGAAAAGAAGGCAATACCTAAATTGCGATTGCATCTCGGCCACCAAACTCTCGA
>JAPYYZ010009451.1:613-16050 GCA_030522705.1 Eretmocerus eremicus
TACTATACGATTATGTTAATCTTACGATTCGAGTTCATCGAGAGAATCTTCTCAGAAAGTTCTGAGAAGATTCTCTCTCTTCACAATATCACTCAAGGATTTTGATTTCTAAAATCTAATCTGTGAGATACATTGTAATTTATATGACTTGTTGGAGTCGTATTTTGATAGAAGTGATTATGTTGTTCACTTGGTAAATTGCTCGGTAAAGGTTGAATGATTGGCAGGGCGGGTGAGACGGGCACCGGAGTGAAATGTGTTGGCATCATCGATGGCACCGATTGAGGCTGTCCAGAATAATTGAAAAACCTGAGAAAATTAATTTTTGATGAAGAATAGGAATATTATCCCATCTCAACATATAGGCAGAAAGAGCATGATATCGGGTTAAATAAGGGGAAGAATCTCACCATAGTCGATCGCCAATGAAAATGGGTCGTGGAGCGTGAATACCTAGACTAGAATAATATTGCTGGGCAAGTAGTTCTACGTCGTTCGTATATTTCCTCTTCCATTTGGTCCGTCTATTTTGAAACCAAATTTTTATCTGAAACAAATGTATGGTGGTTATTAAATTGCTGATGTCGAATTTGTGCTTGTAGTTTTTTTGTTCCAAGAAGTCTGGGAAATCAAATTGTCTCTAATTCGATTGATTCCGTCCCGAGCTCTCGAGTAAGCCTTTGCGCGGATCAACTCGGACGTCGAGTCTAGTAAGTGTTATCGCGCCCCGCCAGCACCGCCTCGGTAGCGCAGTAGGCAGCGCGTAAGTCTCATAATCTTAAGGTCGTGAGTTCGATCCTCACCCGGGGCAAATTTTTTGTCACTAAAGTCGATTTTTGAGCATACACGATATCCTAATAATTCCTTCATCAATTTATTCAACTGAACACATGAAATTTACACATTAAAACTATATTTGATCTTATCAACATCATTTACCAACGCATTCAGAGATGCGTTGAGCCACTTCATCTTTTTTTGAGTGTTTGGAAATATCCCACGCAAATCATATGGAAGATTGAATTATCATCATTATACCGTTTCCCTCATATACCAAACTTTTAGAATCTCAATACAAAATTGGTGACATTCTTCTGGAGTTGAGTATGTGCGTTCATTATCATGTTTCGTTGATATTATCCCACGAGGTTTGGACCGTTTGAAAAGCAATGAGCAGTTTGCTGCGTTCCCGAGAACACCCATTGTAATGCTCGCTCGAGAGAATCTGAATCGTAAAAATTTATTCGATTTAGATTCATTCAGTAAATAGAAAAATGTTTCTAAATAGCGTTACGAGGTGAAGCTAATTTCAAAAATTGCCAGATTAGTAATACGTGATTCATGCATGAGATCTAATGTGATTTTTGTCTATCATCGCATTAATCAAAAAAAATCTGCTCTTCATAAGATGGATGTTTAGCTACCAAAGCATTGATTCTTTGGAAGAGCATGCATTCAACTCTAGTATAGATTCAAGCAAAGTCTATACAAAAGTATTCGGCTCATATTAACTCTATTTCTGCGCCTCTTAGGCATTGAGGATATTTCTTTGGACTAAAAAAACTATAAGAAAATCTTGGAAAATCATGCATTTGTAGCTTTTTAAAGATTTTATGTATCTGTTTGCGTGGTCAAACTTCGTATCATTATTGACCATTCCAAAATTCGAGATTTTTCCTCAATATTCTATTAATGACAGCACATGGGCACTCATTTTGCTTTGAGCAATAAAATTATGGGCAAATGGCGATTTTCTTGACAAACTTTTTTTACCGTGAATGTGCTGAGGAATCGTGAACATGGCCGCGTCACTCATTACTCAATTTTCGTCATGTTTTTTGGCCTCTTATGTCGCGGAAAAGTCTAAAAATCAACAATTCGGTCATCGTCAAATCCCTTGAGCTCATTCGAATCAAAATATATGCTCTAAAACTACGCGCCTCTGTTTAGGGAGAAAATAAGAAAATTGACCAGCTTGCGGGATAAGCTCATGTAAGCTCGCGCTCGTATGTTTTGACGGCGGTGACACTCATATACATACATTGGGTTGTGAATCACAGATTACAGGTTATTGCAAGTGATTCCCGACCATAAGATTCCTGTGCCACGCAAAACAGCGTTTTGCTCTCTCAAAAGAGAAAGCCTTGTGACGCTGCCACTCAAAATCTCTTTTTTCCGCCCTTTATTATTTTTTTCCTCCCATTGGATGATATAATATACTATTTCTTCGATCCACTTTCACAGAACCATATCAAAACAACTCACTCTTGATCTACTTGACGAAGTCTTTCCATTGGTGAAACCCATTTTTTCTCACACCCCTCCATAAATTTTCTGGAAAATCGATTTATGGGCACGTACCTGTGTGTGTGTGTGTGTGTGTGCGTGTGTGCGTGTGCGTGTGTTGTTTAAATTTTTGTTCACGAAAACTTCCACACAGTTCACTCGTTTCATCCAAAATTTTGCACCCTCCCTCTTGACCACTGACTCGTGAGCTCAGTTCATTTCCAGATCTTAATCTTTGATCCATTTCGATCTACAAATTTTTAAAGAACCGCCATTTTATGATTGAAAAAGTTCATAAAACTTACATTTTATCCGTTATTTTGCCCTCTCCCCGAATCGAGCACTCTAAACGTTTGCGTTTATTAGTCTCTGGGGATTGGATATCCCAGAATTTCGATATTGTCTATTTTTGGGACCCTTTTTGCCTTATTTGCCCTTTCCTCGAATGTATCATTCTAAAATTTTGCAAAAATTATTCCTGCACTATCTCATGACTCTTCCGATTGAATATCCCAGAATGTCTATTTTGCCCATTGACAGGCCTCATTCTGCCCTTTCTGTCCTTTTTGCCCTTTTCTCGAATCTATCATTCTAAAATTTATCAAAAATTATTCCTGGACTATTTGATTACTCTGTCGATTGGATATCCCAGAATTTCGATTTCGCCCACAGCCACGCCCCTTTTTGACCTTTTTGCCCTTTCTGCCTTTTTCTCGAATCGCCCATCCTAAAATTTTGCAAAAATTATTCTTGGACTATTTCGTTACCCTCTGTCGAGTGGATATCCCAGAATTTCGATTTTGCCCATTTCCTGGCTGCTTTTTGCCCTTTCTCTCCTTTTTGCTCTTTTATCGAATAGACCATTCTAATATTTTGCAAAAACTATTCCTCGCCTATCTTATTAATCTCAGTCTATTGGATATCTCAGAATTTCGATTTTCTCCAATGTAAGGCTTCTTTGAGATGTTCACAATCATAGATTTTGAAGATATTCACTTCCCCATAGTGGTATCACACTACTGGATTCTTGTTTTCTGAAAAAAGAAAACCTTCTAAAAATATCCTTTGTTTTCAGTTTACCCTCAACCTCAACTTTTCACTCTCCACTGATTATTATATTATTAATTTCACATTGCTATACGCTTTTTGAGATTATTTGGTGTCTACACTGAGAACAAGAGCGAATTTTGGAAGACATAAAAAATGCTGTGGCACTCAATCGAATTCGTTTTGCTCTGATTCCTCAACAGGCACAGTCTTGAGCAAACAGCTTCAAGTACTTGGATGTATGATTGATTATTCATCAAATTTTCGGAGTGATTGGCCAATCGCCCTCGAAGATATGCGCGTGACAAGCGAAAAATCGAATTTCTCCGCACAATTTATCCTTTCTTATTTGTCTAAAGTGAGACATGAACCCCGAAAGTATCTGAAAGTGTCAAGAATAAAAGAGTTTTCAATACATTCCGGTGCGAATGAAGAGTTGATGCAGAATATCATTCCTGCAGAGTAAAATATGCCGCAATCACACAATCACCCGAATTCTGAGATTATCCCACATGTACTTCATGTTTTCTCAAATTAGTAGACTCTGACATGTTGAAAACTGATTTGGAAACCCAACTTCTCTGATATTAGGACTGGGAATTGTCAAGAATTTTTATCTTCAGAATCAATGTGACACTAATCGCATCATGCGCCATGAAGAGAAGTATTTTCTCTTTTGAACTCCTTCAAACTAGAATCTTTGAATTTCAAAGTACAGATGCACGCGGTATAGGGTAGGCGGAGATATCAAAACTATAATATTAATAACCAAAATCAATTTCCATTTTCCCCAATACCGTTACGATTCTCATTGCAGCGATGAAGTAGTCAATGGAGCTCACGCACGTACTGCGCACCAGTGCGCAAGTACCCCTGCAGCAGTACGGGCAGAGGCAGTTAAACATCTTCACTTGCTTTTTGACTCTCGCGAGCGGACGCGCGCGTCATACACGATATTTAGCCCGAAAAATTCAAAAGGGCCAGAGTGAGAGAGAGAGGGTCGCAAATGAATGGCTGGCAATATATCCTAATTAAAAAATCGACGCCTGCTCGCTCCAGCGCCTCTTTACTTGGGAGCTTGCGGGCTTGCGCGCGCGCGCCTCGTTAAGCGCTCAGAAATATATCGTGACATTTACGTTGGCGCGTAAGCGAGCGCGTGTCGGCCTCTTTCGCATGCAGCCTCTCTTCCTCTTTTTTCTTTCCAATGCCGCCGCAGCCCCCCTCTCTCTCTCTCTCTCTCTCTCTCTCTCTCTCTCTCTCTCTCTCTCTCTCTCACTCTGTGATCTGTCGCGACGTTCCGACGGCGCGAGCGCAAGCTCCGACAATTAGCCCACGCCTCTGCAGGGCGACTCTCGCGACGGGCGGCGCTACGGGCTGCAGCGGAGCTTTTTGCTTCTCTCAAAACGCGGGATATTGCTGCTTGCTCCGAGACGAGGCTTGGGATTGGGGAAGAAGAGAAAGAGAGCGAGAGCGCGAGCTTATTTACGCGTGTTTTCGTGATTGAGACGGCTCTATGTTGCCACCGGCCGCAAGCTCTGGCGAATTTTCGCGGTATTTTCAAGCGCTGACTGACTCGTTACACGCTCGATTTGACTCGAATTGTACACCGCGTGCGACGGACGCTGCAAACCATGTAAATTTCCATTCGTTTTGAATAGTCTTGGCGCGAAAGTGAATATATTTTCACGCATGTCATTCGCGGGACGAGCAGGGAGAGCTTGCACGATCTGTCCGATGGAACAATGATCTCTGCGTAAAAAATAACGAATGTTGACTAGATTCCTGTGGTATTTTACGATTTTGATTTCATTCCTTCCGTTACAGAAATCCTCCTGTACCTGAAACGTATTTTCACTCGCAGAGTGTGTTATTTGGATAAAAATTGTTGAAAAAGCATTGGGAGGAAAATTCTGAGACATCTTCAACTCCTGGATTTTCCACGATTTGTTGTTTATCTGCTGTTTGTGGCCCACTACACGTTTTTGTTCCAGTATGTTTTTAGTGGTGACAAAAAATTTTCAGAATTTTTCTACATTCTTCCAATCCATCCCCAAAAAAATGATCACCGATGATTGGAAATAGATAAACATCTTTCGTAATGAACTAAGAAAAAGAGTGTTTGGCCTCCGGGAGCCCGATCTTTGCGGAAATTTGTTAACACATTCTTTGAAACGAAAAAAGAAACACATATTTTTTCATCTAGCCCAATGGGCTTTTCCCATAAGGATACAATGAGAAACATCAACAATGATTATATAGGCCCATGTTAAAAAGTTGTATACATACAGGTATACGTGTAATACTAAAGTTCCTGTCTGTATCTGTGGATGGGAGACCCGTTGGACTAAGCAAAGAAATACGGGTATCTTTTTCGGGTTAAAGAATGTGAACAAAAATGTTCAGCAAAATTGGGCTCCCGGAGGTCGAACCCTCTCCTTGCAATTATAATTAACTATTTTTGGATATTCATGACATATCTCAAAAATAAAGCTTCTTTGAATCCAATGCTCCCTGAATTTCCTCACAAAAAAGGTTTTAGTATACAATTCTGAGCGAAAAATTCTGAACAAACTCTCTCTATGTGTTCAATACAGTGGAGTGGGTGCCTAATAATGAACAAAGCTGCTCCAATAATCTCTATTACACGACCCACACTCGTCTGCGAGCATATCATCCATATTCCATATTCGAATTCTTGGGAAATACAAGGCTGGGATTCGGATTGCAAATCCAACAGAAAAAGGACGTATAGGACTGAAACACCATAGTGTTTCGCTCGAGCGTCTCCGCCGACAAGATACGCGGAACTTGGTATCGACGAGGAATAGGTCCCACGGGGAGGAGGATGGCGGGCGCCTCTTTGCTACAATCGCTCGCGCGGCTCGCAGTTGCACGAGGTGCTAATTGGCCTTTATATATGCGGGGTCGCGACTTTGGGGCTCGGCTCGTGCCCTGGCGCCGCTGTTCCGTGGCGCCAGTATTGGAGAGAGAGAGGGAGAGTCACATGTGCCGCATACGCCCTCGCTTGAACCCCATAACGCCATAACTCAACGCCTGTGTGCAACGACGACGCCTATTACGACGTGGAGACGCGATGCGAACGAGATGACGATGACGGCGCGCAGCTCAACTCTTTCGGGTATCGTCACCTGCGACACTTCCGCGAGAACGGAAGACGAGCGTCTCTCGTGGAAACGCGGGCTCTGACGTTGGAGAAATCACTTGGATGGCCCGTTCCCGGAGTGGTTTTGGTATTATGATGAAAAAATAAAACTGCGTCTTTCCTATAGACTTTTTACGAGCTAGACTTTCGCTCCAATTTTCGAGAGTGCGACTACGCCGTTTGATGTGGAATTATCTTTGATCTAGCGAATTATTCTAACTGAATCATAGAAGATTCAATGTACAACAGTACGAGCTTGTGATTTGGAAAACAATTAGGATAAGATGTGCGCTGATCGAGCCAAAACTATCAATTTCGTAAAGTATCGCAGACGATGCCGAAAGATGTTTTGGTAAGCTGGAATTTCAGTTTGAAAAATATCTCAGGAGAGTTGGGAATTTGACCCAGCAATGATGCACAGTAATTTTCATTTCGTAAGTGTGGTAAAATTTCTGAAGTTAACCTGAATGGATGAGGGGGGGGGTGGCGATGCTCACCTGAGTTTCAGTGAGCTTCAGAGCTTTACTGAGCTGCAGCCTTTTTGCTACGCTCAGGTACTTGTTCTTCTCGAATTCTGCTTCCAATGATTTGATTTGAGCAGCCGTGAATGCCGTTCGCGGACGCTTCTTCCGTTCATCATCACTCGATACACTCGAGCTTCGCTCCGGTAACTCCAGCATCGACGTTGAGCTAGCACTGTGACTGCTTGAGCATGCTTCTGAAATTGAATGGTTGATGCTAAATTTTGCTCTTTACGCTCTATATTACATTGAATTTGATTATGACTATCCGTTTGAATTCCTGAGAGAAGATATGCCAGACTTTTTTGGTAACGGCCTTGATGTACTAAATTATTAAAAAAAAGCTTTCTCTTTGAGAAAGCAATAAATAGTCTCACAAACAGTAAGATTTTTTGCATCAAATGAGTGAAATTTGGAGGCATTGTTCGGCGTAATTGAATAACACTTGGCAATCTCCAAAACCGAGTCAAGAGAATTTAAATATGTCCACAAAAGAGCACGGTTGAACAATCATAGTAATTAAGAAGGATCTCTGAAGGATGGAATTAATATTGATCTTTGCTCCATTCCTTTTTCATACCGCGATGCGGGCTCGGACTTTATAGATGCATTCTATCGAATTGAAAAAATCCAAGATAAGTCTTTTTACTCATATTTTCGTCAGTATTTAGGATTTTGAGTTCAGTAAAATCTCCATACTCGCAGAAATTACGGCCCAAGATAGTATCCGAGTTGGCGATTACGAAAGTATTCCGCATTTGGAAAATAGAGAGTTGCGTTCTTCAATCATCAGAATCTCTTCCATTTTCCTTTGTGCTACTAAAAGTTCTACGTATTGTGATTAGTACTTTCCAAAGTATTTTTTGCTCCCAATAAACTTGGGAGACAGCCTGCAATTTAAAATCATTTCGAGTGTTATTCTTTCCGCACTGACTGCTGCCCAACATCCCGCGCACTACAACACAAAGGAAACAAAAAAAGTAGAGCGAACTGATTCATGGGTTCTTAATATTTTAGCCTAAAACTTGAAAAATTCGTAACAAAAAAAATTAAAAATCCATCACATTTAGTGCTGTGCTTTACGAATCGTTGGCGATATTTCAAAGCTTTCCATCACAAAATTACCTAATTGAGAATCAAAGTGATTAAAAAGTCGAGTTCTGATTATGGATCTCTGAGTTAATGTGGCTATTGTTCTATTTAAAGATTTTTGACAGGCGTACCCACAGATCGATCTATAATTGATCAAACAAACGTATACAATTCAAATTTGATTTGAGATAAAGGATTGCGCTGGAACTCACGCAGAGTTTCGGCCTTCGTGTCATTTTGATTCGGTTCGTCACAACTCATTGTTTGTGCATCAATTGTCGCTGCAGATATTCAAGTATATTGTACACACTTTCATACTTAGTGACTCAATTATTAGATTCACGCCTTAATCACGTTGAAGCCACAACTAGCACACATCACACGAGACTATATTCACCATTGATACATTTTACACCTCGATCAATAACACTGCACGTACAGCAAGACTCTTTCGCTGTTTCCAGTTGTATCTTCCGCAATGCTCGAGTATTTCTCACGTTCTCAGTCATAAAAAACGATTAGAGGGGGGTTTCCTGAAATCGTTGTGTTGCATTCGGTTATTAGCGTTCGGTATTGCTTACTTGTGCGTATTGTTTCCATTGAGAGTATTTATTTATTTTTTCTTTTTCATACGCGCATTCTTTCCTGTATATATATGTTTGCTTTCTCAAGAAACTTTTGATACAGTACCAAACCTTCTGGAAATCCACCGTGATGAAGAACACAAAATTAATTTTTGCACTCACGATTAGGATCTTATACGTGCCATGAAACGCCTCGGCCTCACGTCTTTAGAATATTCTTTGTTACAACATTCCAAATAAGAATTGCTATGATAACTTCTTCAGATCTTGGGAGAATTCAAACTTCTTGCACCGCAAATTCACGAACGCCAACATTCTAAGCTTTAATTGATTGAGATAAGAGATTCTTGACCTCTTCGTTTTAGAATTTGTTCCTTTTACATCTACTGATACTTCCATCGATCAAAAATCTATTCATATATTCAAAACTAACGAACAGTATCGAGAAATCACGATTGGGCCAATATTAACCAGGAACAAATATCGGGTAACGCGGAATTTTTATTGGCGAGGCAAGTATAGAAAAGATCTTCGCAAAGTATTTAGAACTCACATCTATCATCAACGAAGATGTCTCCCCGATTACGCCGTAACACGCCCTTGCCAGAGACCGCAGTTTCAAAAAAGCAATCCCCCTCGACAGAAGAGAAAATTCATCCAAGAGAAGATAAAGCTCCTCTCGAGCACACGACATTGTCTCAAAGCAAGAACGCCGTCATCTCCTTTACAGAAATTGAAATAGAACCTCGGCGCAATTAAAACTCAAGCAGGCTTGTTATACCTGAATGTTCGTCCCACGCGAGCCATACGTCAGCCAGCCCAGAACCACCAAAATATATTGGGCGGCATCAATCTCTCCGCCTCGCTCCTCTGCCTCTCTCTCATGGTGCAAGCTCCGCGCAAGCTCTTGTTTATATTTATCCGCGGGTAAAGGGGCGTGTCGAGCTCCAATCGGGCGCAGCTTCCAAAGCTCTCTCGCGCTCGGCCACCGATACATCGTCCCCTAATTATCCGGCCATTCGTCATCTCGTATACATCGCCATGGCAGAGGAAAAAGCTCACGACACGCGTAACGAAGACGAGGCGATTACGGAAGCGGTGCGCGATTGCTCCATCGACTCGAGCTGATCGTTTTGGGCGTGCTTACACACTGTCGGGCTTTGGTCGCTGCGAAAGCTACATCCTGTTGCGCTTTGAGAAATTACGAGCCGAGGAAATTGGGGCTGCTCCGTATCTGCTTTCTGACTTTGGCCGAGTCGCGCTATTGAAAATTTGGCGACGTGCGCGTTAGCGTATAATACAGAGACATTTTGCGTCTCGTTGAGCGTCGAGTACTATCACTTGATTCTGTAGCGCTCTAGCTCTAGAACCAGTTGCGGACTATTTCTCTTTCGTTGAGGTAAAGTGATATATACTCCTTGAAGCGTATCGATTTTTCCTCTAGTAGTGATGGATCGGATGGATTTCTATAGTATTTTTCGGGCACGGAGCTACTGACAATCGAAACACTTTTGATCGGAGAAGGAAAGAATCAAGTCGATTTATCTCGACTCAATGGGAATTTATTTGGTGAATTATTCTATCCTCTCGATGGGAGCTGATGGATGTATTCAAGATATTTTATCTCGTACATACTTGTACAGCTTATTTTTTAAATTCATTAAGGGATGGAAAATTTCAGAAAAACATATTACTGAGGTTACAGCAGAGCTTTTTGTTGAAAATACCAATTTTCTACAATTTTAGCAGACAATCAACATAAAATTGGATAACGCTCAAGAGTCTGATTCAAAAGCCCCAAACCAATTGGGCTTTTCATTTCTGTAAGGGAAGATCAATTGGAGTAACCCCAGCTCCGCGAGTCATCGTTCTCAATGGCACGCGGCTGCATCGATAAATAATCCGAAAAGCACTTTACCGTTGCAGGGCGGGGCGATGCGCGAGACAGCGTTTACGGGCTACTAATTGTCAGATGGTGACGTGGATTGCCGCAAAATTTCTCGCTCGGCGCGCCCAATCCCGTGCTATAATGGTAGCTCGAGTATACTCGCTTGCTCCGATCGGCCGATCGCTCATTGCGTACTTATTGCCCCAACATCTCGTATTTTGCCTTGCAGCTGCAGCCTGAGATTCATCGCCTGCACAGAACATAGATTTGCAGCATCTGTTTTGAATTAATGTATGAGATATCTCGCGCATCATAATTTTTTTGTTCTTCGTAACTTCTCCGCACCTGAATCGTTCACGAGTAATCGATGATTCGCGAAGGACCGAATTATTCCAGAGATTTTGGTTATAACCCAAATGAAATGGAAAAAAATTTCGCGATGGCCGCTGACTGACAATTTTCAAAACACGCAATATTCAGCTATATTTACGTTTAAGGCGTCAAAAACATATGTTATTTATGTATTATATAGAATACCTAAATAAAATAAGAAAATATAGGATACCTAGATATGGATTCCACCTGCTTATTTCATCTTGATGAGGAACAATCCATCATGCAAAGTATCTATATCAACCAAATTCTGGAAAATCGGTTTACGTGACAAGCGTCACGGTGTCCAAAGAAGCTTTCCCTTTTCCACATTTTCAATGATATATTGTGAGAAGAATTGGCACGTTCCTCCTCTCAAAGTGTAGTTCTGATGATTGACACTGTCAAAATTCATATTGGTCTTATAAGTAATTTACGGCCTCACTTTAACCTGGTAGCTAGGCAGTATTTCCTAATCTCTTTTATTGAATTAATGACCAAGTTTCTCGATGAGCAGATAGGAGGAGTCCGCCAAGTATGCACTTTGCTGCGTGCAAAAGATCGAGAGTGCTGGGCCACCGAGACGAGCTGTATGAAGCAGGGGGCGCGGAGGCGCATTTGTCGTCGCGAAATCACAGTAATACGCGCGAGCTTATGGGCCGGGCGCGAGAGCATGTAAGCGAGCATTGACGAACGATCTCCGAGAACGCGCGGGACCGGCGGAGAGAAAGGGATGGAACAAGAGGACGAATGGGCGCTTGGGGCGCCGCAAAAAAGTCCCGCTCTCAGACCGATCGAGAATAGAACTCGCGACAGGCCGCCTCCTAGTTTTACCTAATTGCTATCCGAGCTACGGCGAACTTGTCTCCTAATTATTCCGTGATGAATGGATGGTATGAGCCAAAGCTGGGAACTCGATATCGGGCTTGCACTTAGCCGAGCCTAATTTTCATTCGCCACTCGCGGATATACCATACGGTCTTCTGTGCGAGCCTGAGCGTGCAGTCTGTCTTGCGAGCTGTGTCCGGTACATAGTAACATACTGTTTCTATACGTTGGCGTACCAGATCGTGTGTACGTATGCGAGCTTTGAGAATTGCTTCTCCCTCAATCCATTGGAGCCTGAATTCTTTTCCGGTCTCAAAAACATATATCAAGATATTCTAGATGCAACACAAGCTATGCTAGAGGTTTTGGAAGAATGCTAATGTTTTAGATTTATAAGCGCATGTGAGTCAGGATTTTTCAATTAACATATTCAGGAACTTTGGTAAGATCATCAGACATCTGAAAAATTTTTACCGGAAAGTTGAAATGCACCACATTTTTCAATCCACAAGAAGCTTGCAGAATAGTTTTCCTCTGCGCCACAATTACTGACAACTTTAATGCGTTATTGATTATGTTCAAGAAGGATTTCCATTTTCTGTGCGTGAAACTGACATTTACACACAAGTTTTCGATTTTCACTCATATCTGATGAAAAAATGGCATTATTAGTATCAGATACATGGCAGTGAGATTTAGTTTTTGAATCCATGAAATGAACCCGAACTCCGCCTCCGGCTTGGATAATAATAGTAGTTTACGATACAAGGGCGGGAAACTTGGTTTCCGCAGATCGAGTGATATTTTTCGGCCCGTGCCTCAGGCGAGGGTTAGAACTATGACGACGATGCGGAAACCACCCACCCAAGTATCGAACACTATTTTTTTGTCGTCTGGTCTGGGAAAAAAGTCGAAGAACTGTGCGGGAACGGCACTTTCCTAGGACAGACGACGGAAATATATAGTAAAAGTGACGGAAGAGCGCTAGTGTGACCAGTTTGATCAACCCCGCAATGCCGTCTTTGTTACGTTAAAAAGTGGAGTGATAAATGATGATTTGATCCCATTCAAGATCGATTTGTGCTTACAAGATCTAAAATCAATATTCTGGGATTTTGATCTGATTTATTGACATTTTTCAAACTGATAATCAGTCCCGAAAAATTGGACCCAGCTAATCCTATTGTACCTTAATCGGAGAGCAAGTATTTGAATTATAAGGAGGAAACGAAAAGTGTCTCACAAATGAATTGAAAACTGCTTTAATCTCCTGCATGTCAGGAGATGAAAGCCAATGAGCTATCACAATAGTCAATTTTACGTAGAGATGGCGAATAAATTATCTCCCCATCCGGTCGATTCAAGAATCAAGCTTTTCTTACCCAAATATTAATGACAAAAAATCACATTGGCTCTTCACGGTGATTGTTCCCTGTACAGTAGTGTACAGTGTGATTTTTCGTGTTTTGCCTCGGAAGTCCTTGAATAAATCTGCGATATGCGCTTGTAAATCGGAAATTCTCACTTGGAAAAAAGTTAGATGCACAGACGGAATTTATTAAAGGGGATTGAAAATGACTCAAAGGGAGTTGATTGTGCATCGCAATGCTTCATTACATCAGTACAATGGAAACCTCGCAAATGTGGAAATAGCCGGTTAAGCGCGAGTATAGCGCATTTCATTTTGATTCTTAATAAAATCATCCGAAGACTCTTTGTTGTCTGCTGGCTAAGTTAGCTCAAAGTTCATTAATCACGTCATTGTTCTCCTCCATTTGTGTAACGGTGACGATAAATTGGAAACTAATTAGGCGCACATTCCCTGGCTTCACGGTTAGGTGCGCTCGTCAAATGGGCGAGATTTACGCGATTCGTTGACGGCTTTGTAGTCGAATGCACTCGACGTCTTGCACGTCTTTGCTGCACAGTGGCTTCCAAGCAGCTTCCGCGCGCGTCTCGAATTTTCAACCTTTTAGCGTCCAACTATTGTCAATTTATAGCCGACCAAGCACGCGTGGAGCACTCGCTATATCAAGTGCTGCGGAAAATTAGTCGACACGCAAAACTGTCGCGAACACGATGCGGCGACCGTGTTTCTGCTATTTTCTCCTCGAAATTCACAATGGCTTTGTGAAGATGTTGAGCTTTCGCGATTTATTAGATCGCGATTGGAATCAAAAGTGAATACGCAACAGAGCATGATTTATTATAGCCCTCGCAAATCCCAAAACCTCTGAGGGCTCAGTAGTTGAAACCAATTCTTTAAATCTCTAAACTCTCTAAACTCTAAAAATCTCTTTGACTGACTTTGCGCCCAATACAGTTGATTTCAAGTGAGATTTCTGCCACTCGAAAGCTTTGACTGGGCGGAATCCCAGTCGAATTGACTGTTTTTTGCGCAAAGTCAGTCGAAGGGATAGAGAGAATTCGTCGTTGGAGAGAATTTGTCTTTCTTCTCGCACGCTCCGAAGAGGCTATCATCGTGATGATTTGACTGATAAATCGTGTTGATTGATTAGATCTTTGTATGCGTCTGCTAACCTTTCAAACCCAGATCTAGGTAGCTGATCACGTTCAATATTTTGATAAAAGTTATGATTATACGTGTTTCTTGGAATCCTTTCATAACGAATCATTTCTGTAATGATAATCAGATACCTATTCGTTGAGGTACTGCTAGCCTCGCTACTAGCACTCCGAGCATATTGCATTTCAGAGTGCGTTAGAATGATCAGCTGATAATGCCGTGTCAGCTTCCGGAGACTCCGATGTTGAGGCTAGGAGTCATTCGGCACGACGAATTATATCCGATTGAGAAAAAAAATCCCCGAAAAAAGTGGAAAACCTGTGATGCAAGGCTATGAAGATTTTTTTTATATCTATTATTCTTGAGTTGCACGTAGGCCCAACCATCAGAAAATAGCTAAACAGGCTAAAACTCAAAGTCCCTCGAATATCACTCCGCTCTCCCCTAAACCTGCCCGAGGAAGTCTAAAACGTGGACATTACAATCAAGACTCAACAGCCACTTCCGTATTTTTCTGATTATTAGATGCTGCATTTGATTCTCTCATGTTTCATCAGAAAATAACACTTATCGTTACATTTCACAAAATAAAAGTTTGATATTCTGAAAATTCTGTTATTTACGTTTGTTTTTGTTTGAGAGTCGTGAAAAAGTCTTGCACTCAGTCGCAATGCGTAAATTTTCTGCCAAAATAATATCATGCCCATATCTTCATTGCCATCACAATACTTTTCTTAGCTACGACGGCAACGATTCGTTCGCAACTAAAACAAAAAATTTGAGGTATGATGATAACAGAGACCATAAAAGTCATGACGTAACATTAATGCGCAGACATGGAAAAGATCATTCAATTGATGTTCTGAATTTGGTTTCTGGGTTCAATCATTCCAAATCATATTGAGTCTTATGATCGGTCTATGTGAGCCAATAGGTTTATTCGATTATGGAGATCAGACCGGTTTGACTAACCTGACCACCCTGATCTGGTCTGACCGAACGAGCGTTCGGTGAGACTTGGTCAGACCACATCACGCTAGCCCCCTCTCCCTCCATTCGCTCAACTGCGATTTTCTCAACAAAACCGTTTCAGAGGGCTAATTTTCATGCTCGAAATGATACAACAGCT
>JAPYYZ010009469.1:0-11719 GCA_030522705.1 Eretmocerus eremicus
TCCAAGAAAATTCCTGGTCATACAAGGAAAGATGATATCGACGCATCCAATTTACAGGGCACTTAATAAAAAGAATTTAAATATAACAAAAGTTCTCTGAACTGGAGACGTCAATGTTCTTGACCCTTGTATCTTAGAACGATCGATTTAGACGTAAATCTATCCAAAGTTCTAAGAGGTATTTGCAAGAAACTGGAACTTCAATTTCGTTCAATTGCACAAGGAGATTCCCATCCGAAAAAAATTATTTCATGAGTAACTACTTAAGTGCGATTCTGCTGATCTAAAAGTACACAGCTCACTCGATGGAGACTTTGTTCGATAAATATCATGTACATGAATCATGTAATGCTGATGCAAATCAACATGGATTACCGGAAGAGCGAGTTGACGTAAAGGCAGCTCTCAATCAATTTTGTTAAGCAGTAATTGAATTATATGGAATACTACATCAAGCTATAGTCGGAAAAATGTCTTACCCAGCATAAGTGAATTCATCAGGAGCCGTTTTTGATCCTTTCCCAATCCTACTACAAATGATTATGTCTGATACTGCACATGTACATAAATCCTACTACAAATGATTATGTCTGATACTGCACATGTACATAAATCCTTATTCCTAATTTTATAACACAGCTGTCTCTTACGCCATGCTTTTTGCACTGCAAAAAAAAAGAATAATTAGACAAGTCTCACTTATAATTATGAGACCCTAACAATACAATAAGTTTTGTAAGATGAGAAAGTACACAGATGTTACTTACTGGAATCTACTGTATGAGATATCATACTAAATCCATCAGGAGGAGGCTCTCTTTCATCAACAATAGAAAGTTTTTCTATTACAGAATGTGGGAGTCCCTCCGTTTTTGAAAAACAAATATATCTAGATTTCTTTTTGATAAATAAGCCACTTTCTCGCCATAAGTCAGCATCAGAATCTAAGTCATAGGTTCTTGATACCTGAAATTGATAAAAAAAGATAGTACTCTTCTCCAACACAATCATCGCAAGATAAGTGGTATTTTAAAAAAAAATGAGGATATCATCCACTGACGCAAATACCACTTAGTATATTCAATACTCACAACTGTGAAATTGGGTGGACATTTATCGAGGTCTTCTATAATATTTATTGCTGTAATAGGTCGGTCATCTGGCAGCACAGCAGACAGTTGGTGGACCAGCATTTTAGTACCATCTTTCTTCGACATTTTGCTGCTCTAGAAATGCAAGGAAAAATTTCAATCAGCACATGCATACTAATTAGCTTGAGAGCATCATGAATAATTGGTGTCATTCACATACAAAGCTATATCCTACTTTCTCTGCTTCACTAAATGGTGAGTGAGTCATAGTTCTGTGAAACTATTACACACACTGAACCAGTTGATCATACTCAATGAATATTGATTGGATCAATTATCGAAGATGCTGGTATATTTACTAAAAAATGGCACAGCACTGTACTCAATTTTGAAATATTCAGATGATGAAGATTAATAAAGCTATCATAAAGACAAAGGGACTTTCCAACAATTTAGAATTGACATAGATATTTTATTCATGGGCATCTTAATTGATTTTGGAACTGACCCTGACAAATGGACGGCTCTGGACCATAACGGTATAATTACGTTTCGGATTTTCGATAAGTAACCGAGTTAGTACTTTGGACGCCAATGATTTTTTCGGGACCATACAGATGGGCTATTCATCAACGTAATGTTGTAGGAATTATCCTGAAAGATAATAACCAGCCCGAGTGGCATCCAAAATATTGACTCGGTTTTTCAAAAAGCCTAAATGTAATTATACCGTCCTGGTCCAGAGTCGTCCAATGTCAATTTGTGTGATCATGGATGTTTACAATTACGGTTGACGATCTCGCTACGATAGTGGGTTCTACCCACCATCGTGTAAAAATAATAACGGATGTTCAAGGAACTGTATGACGTAATTTAGAGCTGCCATAAGACCGGCAGAGGCCACATTGAGTGCAATCATTCCTCATCAAAATTATATCGAATAAGAAAAGGATTAAAATTTGCTCTTTCACACCTGTTACGATAGTACGATTGCGATAGATTTTTCATTCAACCGGCGCCGTAAAACTAGTATAACGGTAAATTAAATCAGTATTGTACGAGTGCAAACATGAGAGGAATATCCGTATAATCCTTCCATCAACACATATTTTTGGAGAGCCTCCAATAACAGCAAACGTCAAACGGAGGAATGAAACAGCTCATCTACGAGAGGCAATTGAAATGTTGGTGACCGTGTGCAAGGAAAGTAATACCTTTCGTTTTTAATCAATTTGCTTCGGTGCTGCAGCTGCACAAGTGGACTCAAATGAACTTGCTAATCGAACACCTGCACTTACGAACGACAAACTCGCATCACATGCAAAGTATATTAGGTAAACAAAGCGAGTTGTTCCCTAATTAATTACTTGTTGCACAGGATATTTAGACATCAAAGATTCTGAAATTGGCCACACACAAAGGCGAGCTGCATTCACGGTCTGTATCGGTTTTCTCGTCAGATAAGATAAGAGCTGACGAGTAAGTACATACAATTATCGTATCAGAGGCAATAATCTCGGCTACTCGCCAACACTGGGCTACATACCTACGTGAGATAGGTGGAAGATTTTCTCTTCGAATGAAGCGCGGAGATAAAATTGAAATTCAGAATATTTCTTAAAAATGTGCAAGTCAGAGCTTTACGCTGGAATGCCATGATCGACGGTGGATGCAAAAATTGCACACCCTCCTCCATCTCGAGCCGACAGGTACACAATTCACATATGTGTATAGATATACGTTTCCTGCGTGAATCTGCACAACAGACGCGACAAGTGCACGTATTTCGCGAGGAACTGGGAGAGCAGAGGAGTAAACTCCAAAGAGCTCGGATGCATCATCGGGAGCGGAAACACACATGCTCCTCGAGGGAGAGAAAGAAATGCAGCTCGCGCTAAGAATCGATCTTGCTGCAGTTGCAGTTCGTTCGTATATCGGGACAAAGCCTATACGCTCATCGCTGCAACGCGGCTCTCGAGAATCCTTTCGACGAAGCATCAAGAAGCCGCTGCGGCCGGCGGCTATATGTGATATACAAGTATACCCGTCTCCTCCGCGGTTCGATGCCCTCGTCGTCGACGGGGACGGAGTGCACTCGTCGCCCTACCTATGCACCACTAACGCATGCGTTTTTCACAGGACGTGGAACAACTACACAAGACAGTAGCAGTCGTAAAACCGATAAGATTAACGAGTTCAGCACACGTGTGTTTTTTTCGCGAATTAGGATGCGCTATGTGCAAGAGTGTCGAGGCTATTTGTAGCACGATCGCGGGTGAGGGGATAGGGACAGAGATGCACTGCTGCGACGTATCCCACTATGCTCGTACCGTGCCAGAGACGTGACGGCCTTGAGTCTTGAATGCTTGTAGCTGCTGCTGCTGCAGCTCGTCGAGGAGAAAGGGATAAATAAGACGTGGCGTTGGCCGAGCGGCTACATGGCGAGCTACGTCCACCCGCTCGAGGAGTCGCGCACCAGAGGAACACGCATGCTTCTTCTCCGTCGGCTACGGCACTTGGCACGACGAACCAGACGACGTACACAACACAACACGAGCTAGCAGCCGCCGCGGCCGTCGCCCATCGCCGACGATTCGAGACTGCGAGACAGAAACGCCGGGCGGGGCGGCAGAGACCCGGTGTATGCGCGCCTTTATTCACACACGCGTGTATCTCGCATGTCCCAAGTGAGCCCAAAGTAGTCCCAACATATACATTTGTAGAAAGCTGTGCCGCTTCTCCACTTGATTCACAAGAGACGTGTGACGTTCTTGCGGCCGGCGCGGGCTTTTACACGAAGCCCGAAGAGTTATCAGTATTTTTGAGTTGAATAATCGTTTGCAATGGGGATTCTGATTATTCACACAATTTCTACAAAGCTGTAGCCTACCAGCTGCAGATTTGAAATTTCATGAAAAGGAACTCTAATGATTATATCAATTTATTTAAAAAGACACGGCGATTGGTGACATCTGTTTTATTGATGCGGGCAATTACAATTAGGTATCCTTATTTATTATTTTTTCTCCGGAGAGTGATTGAGTTTTTGAGATCATTTTTAACAGTAGATTTATACTGATTTCATGTACTCGTTTCAAAATATATGAATGTTTGTATAGCTTGTATGGTTCAGAGTTTTGGAGGTGTTAATGATTCACGTGTCATTTTGCATAACAAATAGACCAGTGTTTACATTGATACCAATAGCTTAATTAACTCATATGATACTAATATCATATTATATAGCGACTAGATAATCTACCACTGTCTATGCTTCCACACTATCAGAACTATAATAGCGTCCACGTGAATTTTCCCTTCTTATAATATTCATTTTACAATAAAAGGACTTTTGTTTATTGTTTCAGGCTTCAGCTGACGGGTTTCATCGAGGGCTTCGTGATCTAATTGTCTCAAACTCTGATATCCTCGCACATACTTGATGAATATACATCGGCGCTCTGATTACGATTGATCGTAGATCGTCCAATAGGGGTCATAGTTAGCCAAGGGACTATATTGTCAGTGAAGCGACTAAAACACATTTCTTTGCTGATGAGCAGCCACTTGTGAAAAATGAGATCCTCAACGATGTTTGACATCACTGGGATTCGCAATAAAATTAACAAGATTTGTTTCTCATTCTCGCTGAAATTGAGAGTTTCTATAACTCGACGGGCGTAGAAGATGGCGGAGTCCAAAAAAACTCGTATATATAGCCAATTGTGCCCGCCAGGGGCTCATTTTTGGCCTATACATTGATAAATACCACCCCGAGCTCATAGCTATCTCTCATATGTGAATCTCTGATCGTTCTTCTGTTGAAGTATTTTGAAATTTACTCAGGCACTATCAAAATAAGCTAGAGAACATTGAGATATATTTTTCAAGTATAAAACTACGGTTGAAAGACGACCAACAATTTGTTCGCTCCTAAAAAGTTTTAGGCAGAAATGTATTCAGCTCTCATCGCGCATCTTTCCATTGTTTCTTGGCGAAAATGTTTTAACACCTCGAATTCTGATTAATAAAGTCAATTGTTTCAGATTCCAAAGCTTGAATTCCTAGCCTCACCTGCTTATTCTTAGCATTTCACATTTTGCTCTCAATCATTTCACCGTTCTGGCACAGTGACATATTTCTTTCCTTGAATCGTGAAAAGCAACGGTAATCCGTTAATTTGATTCATCGACCAAGGATCGTGAGAATTCTGTTCTCACTTTCATGTAGGGACAATAGCTTACGACATTACTCACCTGGGAATATCGGTCATCTGTTGTCATTGTACTCTGATTTTTGAAGCTTGCCTCTGAATGAAGTCGGATTTTTTCAACTTTCGAAAACGATACTTAACGCGTCGCTTGTTATATCCTCTGCAGAGCCGAGCAAAATCCGAGATTCACCTTTTTTCTCGTGCGAGTGTTCAAAACTATTTTGGTTCATTACTCGCTCCAATGCCACAAAGTCTCTAGTAATGATTTTGGGCCATGCATCACATAGCTGCAACAAATGCATTCCCGAACGCGATAACGTGCATCTGACTCATCGTGTGTCGAGCCGCGTTACGCGCCGAAATTTCGAAATTCTCATCAGGTGCTTCGAAGTGCACTGGGAATCAAACAGCATTGCACATTCTTATTGGATGCCCACTCAATTTCTCATTACAAAAAAACTGATGAGGCCGAGTCACGTGCACGAATCAAGTCGCAAAGCTGAAACGTTCAACAATTTCATTGCGTTTCTCTCGTAAAGAGCGCCCTTCAAAGGCTTGATAGCCAGTTATCCCTTCGATCCTCTGAGTCTCAGACTGGATGCTCATCGAGATGCTCATAATTGCCACTTTTAGTCGGCTCCGCAGATTTAGACCGCGATAACCGAGAACCATCATCGTCGGAACTCTTTGGAGTGGGCCAGAAGATAGAGATAAGAAATCGATTGTTATCTATGTCACTCCGATAAAGGAGCTGAGATTGAAGAGATCGCCAACTAATAGAACAGCAATGGTCTAATGTTGAATTGCGAAATTTTAACTCTACTCTTACTCCAGGCCGCAGAAGCTGTAAATTGCAACAAATAATGAAGAGATAAATCCCACTTGGTACGATCTGGCAACATTCCATACAGATTAGCTTTTCAAATGCAATAATTTAACGGAGGAAGATCACACAACATCTTTGGCTCAATGTTGGAGTATAAACAGTTGAGTAATAAGTAATCCTGTAGCAGTATCGGACCTGGCATAGAGGAACTCGAAAATAAGGAAAAAATCGTGTTATAAGCGCAGCTTCTGTGTTCTCGAGAGTCGGTATCAGCTTCAGACGGTGCGGCGAGGATTCGAGCCACTGTGAATACGTACAGACTCGAGCCAATGTAGCTGCGATTTGCAAAGTCTGGAATGGGCTTTTAACAATCGTATCTAGCTTGAACGCTCATCTGTGGCTCTCGAGTTCGATCGGTACGTTTTTTTCTTCTTTTCAAACGCTTGCGCCGGTAGTCATTTCACTTTTCCTGTCTGTCATGATTAATCGTCAGATTACCTTCAAGATAATCTTGATTTCCAGAATGCATCGATTCCAAAATTGACAGCCACATCGTTATCTTATCGCTCTCATGTATCCGGTTCACGGCGGTATCTCCAATATGCTTGATGAACAAAAATGAATGAGATAAAATCTTCTCCGTGCGATAGAGCATGAGAAATGCATTGATCCATTCTGACGGATTTGGTGATTTTTTTATATTCTTTGCCATGCCTTTTACCATGCCCAACTGTTACATTGGTATCATCCATACGATGGTATGGTACATCTCCTCTCACGCAAGTAGGAGCAATAGCAGTTCCTCCCTTTTTTCGTTGCTCAATTTGAGTGTCCGAGAGGTACATGCAGGTATACTTTCCAAGAACTATTGTCAATACAGTATTGTACCATTAATTTCAAGCTTCGTATATTTTGAATATTCAAGAAGGGTAAGGTAAAAGGGTGGTGGAATCGGCACTACAATGAGAATCTAAATGATACGGGCGCAACTTTTGTTGAGTCAAAAAACTTGACGTAGGCAATGTAATTCGCCAGAAAGTTACGAATTTTAGATAGATAGATAGATATTTATTCAACTATGGACTCAAGGTCCCGTGTAGTCGAGGCTACGTGCTGTACATTCCCGGTCCATAATACATCAGGTACACGAATATTCAGAACTCACATTGTTAAGAGTAAAGGTATTGAGTAAAAAAAAATTAAAGAGCAAGTTGGCTCATTATAACAATCGATCGCAAATCTTTCTCCTATAACATTGAGATGTCAATTGATTAACGATAAATAGTGGAAATAACCTCTGTATAGATTTTCTGCCAATCAAATTTGAGATATTGCAAAAGAATAGAATTGAGAGAGTATTAAATTCCAAAAAGGACCCTAAACCCCCCAATGAGTTTCTGTTGGTTCACGATCATCTAAAATACGCAAGGACTAACAAATCGAGTGGTACATATGATCAGAGGGAAGGCCTCGATTGATCCATATTGCACAAGAATATCCATCAGAAACCGGTGGTTGGCAAGAAAAAGCTTCTCACGAGAACTTATAGGCCGGAACATTTTCCAAAGCTCGCGGAATAGCCCACAGTAATGGAGGGCATTTCATTACCCATCACGATACTCGCGATTTGGCTTATTATTCTAGATGAGCGATCGCATACGTAGATCGCAGCTCTCGCAGCCTCGGCATGCATCGCTCGGGAAAATCCCGCCCTCCGAGTGACGTCTTTGCGGTTAATAGTCAAGCGGGCAAGCTTCCCTCAAGTAAGCTCGCCTTCACTTTCTCGCCTCGGGCAGCTCAAATGTAAACGACAACTTTTCACTTCCACTCACGAAGCCATTCCTTGCCTCTATACAACTCAATTGAGTAATGCCTTACCGTTAGACCCGCGAGTCGAGTTCCATCCTTCCGACGCACGTGCCGTTTGAGCTTTTTGTACGAGAAACTCTCGAGTCTGCACGAGAAAATAGCCATATGGGCGAGTGTAGGCTACACGCGAAGGAGACAGGAATGAAGCCGAGTCGCTCTTCTGCGGACCCATTGTCCGGTCGAGACGAGGTGGGGTTACCCGCCGTAATTAGTCACCGCTCGCCCAACTCGTTTCATCCTCTATGATGGCATACCTCGCTGAACGCTCTCGGCTCTTAGAGCTTTGTGCCGCGATGTTTCGCCCGACTTCTGCTCTTGAATTCTGGCGAGCGGCGGCACACTCCTCTCTGACCAAATGAAAATGACCAGGTTCTTTTTAGGTGCTCACGTGCCGCGACTTTGTTCTTTGGGTCCGATGTTATCTTACAATAGCTTTATTTTCTCTTTGCATTATAACTTGATTTAAATGCATTATATAAACTAGCAGAATCGTCGATTTGAAAGGCATTCAGATTCAAGCTGACGCAAGTGAGTCATTTGAGGATCTACAGATCTAACGTGGTTTTATTATTTCCAACTTGGATCGTCTAAATTCGCATCTATCTGCTTTGAACACGAAAATCATGATTGCTCGCCGAAGCTGGCAGACTGGTTCCATAACGACGAACGTGTTACTCATCTCTGTGTAGCGGATTTTATTAGAGACGCGCCAGTGATTCCCCGTATCTCAGCTCAAGCAACTCCCGCGGTTGGTCAATTCCACTTGATTAATTATAACCAATCCACAACTCTACCGATTTGTATGGTAACTTTGTGCAAAATCTAGCAATGATGACTGAGGAGCAGCACTTTTGATTTTGCGAGTTAAATCTTTGACGAAACCGGCCGTTTTAAATCGCGGTTCTCGTATCACAGTTGCATTTAGAATTTTGCAATATTAAGGTCATGTAAAAGCTCTATCTTACCGACATTCATTATAAATTGATTTAAAATAAAACAAAACAATATTTTTAAGAAGTAGCTCCAACCCAACCTGCGTATTGGCAGAATGCACCACTGTGTAAACTTTGGGATCGAACCCGGAAAGATTGGAGTAATTTGAACTGTCGTGAAAGTAAATTGTGATCTTAACATAATTCAAACTACTTCAAGAGCTTTACCTGGATCGTTTCAAAATTTTACACGGTGGTGCATTCTACTAATATGCAGTTTGGATTGGAGCTACTTTTTTGAAATACTGTTTTGCCTTATTTTAAATCAATTTATGGTGAACGTCGGTAAGGTAGAGCTTTTCCTTCCCCTTAAAGCTTTCAATTTGGGAACTCCACTTTTAAATCGTAACATCGCAGCTCACGTCCGGAAGAAATTGAGTGCTACTGTTAGTTGCTCAGTGTAAACCAAAGACCTAGTCTTAGAGTAGATGATTATAAGGTTGTTGAAGTCCAAGATCATGGATGAATACCTATATCCATGGGTCGTCATAGATTCTTATGAGAAATTCTCATGACCCTTCGTGAGACTTTGAGAGTTACTATACTGATGATTGGGAAGATTTCGGAGCAGTCAGCTGGCCAAGAATTTTTGCTTGATCATTAATACCAAAACGTACAAAGTCCTATAAAAATCTAAGAAAGACTATGAAAGACTAATTCAAGTCATAGATGTGCTCATATATAATCATATGGTTTAAGAAAACAATATTTTTATAATACTACGGAAATAGTATATTTCGATACAAGGGAGTCAAAGTTGGATTTCGCATTCTGAGTGATTTTTTCCAACCCGAGCCGAAGGCGAGGGTCGGAATCATCACGAGGGTTGCGAAATTCAACATTTGCGGCCGTGTATCGAAAGATATTTTTCGACAATTCGAGAGTGAAAGTCACAAGTCCGCGTGTAAAGTGCACTTTTACGCACAAAGTGTCGAAAAAAAATAATTGCTGGAACAACATTAAAATTGGTCAGACTAACCAAAAAAAATTTGTTGGCTCTGTGGTAGCATAGCATTTTGTTAAATCCTCCAAAGCGACTTTGTTAAATTTTCGAATTGTTATGATAACAAAATATTTTGTTGCTGTAAGCATTCCTCGTTTGTTAAAATGACTAAATGCATTAATTCGCGAAACAACAAATTTTTTTGGTTCGAGTAGCAAATTTGTCGCTTATTTAAATTTCATGGTGTAGAATCCAGCGGAATCTTTCAATGGAAATCTAACAAAATTTTATTTGTTAACTGAGCAAATCTTTTTTTTCCGTGATAGTGGGTAAATTTGGTACGTAAAGCACCAAAACCGTGTGTAAAGCAGTTGCTTTTCGCACACTATGCGAAGAGCACTGCTTCACACACGGTTTTAGTGCTTTACACACATTTTTACGGAGCGGTGCAAATTCGGCGAGTCACGACTCACGATGGGTACAATTTTATATCATGTTACTTGATTGGTGATGATGAGGCTCATTGAAAATGTTAGATTAGGAAGACTCTAGCTTTTTAATAAAATAAAGGCGAATGTGAACTGCTACCGTGGTCAGAAAAAGTGTATGAAATATGCCCGGATAACCCGGGATCGTGTCACGAGCTGCGCTCATCCCCTAGTAGGATGCATGTCCACTCAACTCTCTTATATCGCCCATGCCCTACATTTAGGGTGTTTCGGATTTTCTACTTCCTGCTTCAATATCAAATGTTTTAACCCTTAACAGACGGGAATTTTTCCTGGTCAAATTCCCTTCAATTTTCATCAGATTTCTCGTGTGTTATGATTATATAATAAATTTTGTAGATCTTGGGCCTATATACTGGCCATCCCCGTTCTCTCGAAGTTCATCAAACTCAAAATTTGAATTTTCTCTACCTTCGTATAATTTTATTTCAGCCTTTTGTGACCTGTCAATGTTTGTAACTTATAAGACTTGATCTTGCGATTATTTGATATGGCTTTGGACCAATTACGACATTGTTATTTCGAGGATATGAGCAAACTTGTTGAAATGAGTTGCCGTATAGTTCGAAGTCAAAGAGTGATTTGTATGCTTCGTGTACAATTCTTCCCTAAAATTTCCGTCTTGTTAGATGTATCAGCTCCGACATCGACTTAATTTTCTACCCTGCTTTGGAAAAAAATATGAGACACATTCATTCTGTACATAGACGTCCAGTTGTTTGTGCTTTTTGCGTGTGATAATTTGAAGTCCCTGGCGGAGATTCACATTCCATCAATGAAGTAGAAAAAATAAAAGTTGCACGAGTTTCGTTATTCCAATGGTGCAACATGGTGAATGATTGGGAAGAATATTTAAAGCACCGTGGCTTGGGTTTTTCAGTCGGGGGGCTGCGCCCCCAAGCCCCCCCCCCCTTCCCTGCGCTCAAGACGCCCCCCCCCCCCTCATCCTCCACCTTGGACATCATCATACGAATTATGTTTGACGGAGTATGTTTTGTTTATGCTCTGCGGATGACCAACTTTCCGCACAGTATTATAAAAAACATATTAAGCGACTCTGGCGAAATCTTTCCGCCCTCGTGCTAGATTTCAGCCCTCTTGTGATGCTTTCCACACGGGTGAGATTGCTTTACGCACAAGGAGCGCAGCGTCGAGTGCAGCAATCGTGCGTAAAGCGTTGCACTCGTGCGAAAAACAAGCTTTTCGACACTTTGTGTGTAAAAGTGCACTTTACACACGGACTTGTGACTTTCACTCACGAATTGTCGAAAAATAT
>JAPYYZ010009482.1:0-12542 GCA_030522705.1 Eretmocerus eremicus
AACTACTATAACCGCCGCCGATTGAAACACAACGAGAGCCTATCGCAATCGACGGAAGAATGTCGATCGGGAAGAATCTCCACGCCTTTGCTTTTTGCCCCTCGTGCATATCCCATCCCGGTATACCGCTTGGATTGAAGCTGCAACGGAAGAGCGAGCGGAGACGGATGAGCGGAGGGCCGCGGCTCCGGGAGTGCGCGGCGGAAGATTGATCCGCGCATATCGCTCTCTTTCTCTCCTTGCCCCGTCCCATGCTCCTATATGCGGGGGGACGAAATCAATCGGGCAAACGCGTCGCGCGAGACCGACTCGGGCTCATGGGTTCCGTTTATCGGGCGTATAAGCAGCCCGCGCTGCGCGAAAAGCTCTCGCGTAGTGCTGACTCGATTTCGCGACCCCCCTTTCCGATTCGTGATTGATTCCCTGTTTTCGTGGCAAAAGTCCCTGTGCGCGTTTCCTCGATCTCGTCGAAGAGCTTCATTTTCGTACGCGCTGGGACGCTTGGAATTTAGTGCGAGGATCTCGATTTGTTATAAACTTTGGTTGACCGAGGGAAAAGCTGCTCTGCGGGGTGGTAAGTTTTTTCGCGAGGACGCTGCGGAATTTTTATGAAGTTTCTGGGTCAAAGCTTTGGCCACGGTCAGTTTTCTGGAAGTCACGAAGTCGAGACTCCGTTTGGGGAATGCTGTTCCAGCCAAGACGTACTCGCTCGAGAAGTAATAAATCCTACTAGACGTCGTTTTGTGACAGTGCCGACGAGAGCGTCAGTCAATGTCCGACCCAAAATGAGATGTCTTTGACTTTGCAAAATGAAAAGAGGCCATTCATTCGTTCTTCTGAAAGTTCAGCTGTATTGATTTTGAACAAAACCAAAAATGTCCCCAATTCTTAACCGGCTCCTGAACGGTGGTTGTATAAAAAGAATACAACACTGGAAATTTCGAACAGCAAAAATGATAAAAATAGGCCTCAAAAAACTGAAGTAATAACCGATATAGTTAGATGACCCCTAACCTGCACTGATGCAACACTGATAGATGAGACGGATTTCTTTTCTGTGCAAAATCAACGAGTCATTGAGAACACACTATTTTTTTCTTCTAATTTTGAAGATCTTTGCAAAATCGAAACATGGCATCCATCATTTTGAGGAATGGCACACTCTATTTCTGGTAACTAATGTCGACTTCAAAATGAAACTGGATGAAAAAATAGTTCTGAGAACTCCTGATTGTCGCGTAATAAATTTCCTTAAAATAAAATTTCCAACGAGAAACAGTAATCTTCAACTTCTGCCAAAAATATTTCAGATTATGAGAGCCTCATTACCGAGCGTTATGAATGACGTTTACTGGATCTTTTACTGAAATCATGATCGGTCCGTTTTTGTGCCACAATCTTGAACTCCTCTCCCAAACATCACAATCAAATCCCTATGAAGTAAGTCATCACAGTTTAGTAACTCAAAGCTCCAGCGCAAGCTCAGCCTCTCGGAAAGTCAATCGCTCGCAAGCTCTGGATGAAAATACCACTTGGTTCGAGCTTCAAGAGCCGCGCGCAGTCTGCTCTCGCGAGCGTGGCATTTCGCAAATTCCCATACCCTCCGGCAAAACTTTGACGTCTGTTTGACAGAGCCACATATACGCTATGCAATTCGAGCGATAGTTCAGAAGCCCCCCTCCAAGACGATTATTACAAGCAAAGCCAGTCACGCGTGAGCACACAAGTCGCGACGTTGATCCTCGATCGAGCGACTCCCTTGACTCCTCCGCCACCCGTCGACGATCGAGTATAGCATCTCTGAATTCTTTTCTCCTCTCACCCTTCTCATGCGAAATCCGAGAGTAAGTACCGGTAAAGTTACACCGAATCTCGCTCAGCTGCAACGAGTTTTGCGTTTATGTACCACTCCATACGTATACGATTACATAAAGGTCGAGTGGTACACACACTCGTAGCGAGCTGTCGAGTCAAACTTTGCTACGACGCGCCGTGACGAAATTCGCGTATTGCTCTGTAAATTCAAGTGCGCGAGTCGAGAGGTGGCCTCATTCATCCGGCCGCGGGCTTTTGAACTTTGCGCTCATACAGAGCAACTCGGTGCGGCTCATACTCGCGGCAAACGGATTCTCGCGAGCGGCTGCCGCTACTTTACCGTTTTAATGCGTCGGAAGTATAGCTGCAGGAGGTTTGCAGTTCGGATGAGCGAGGCGGATCCGTTCGGCGACGGAGACGAGACAATTATTAGCTTAGAGAGAGAGAGAGAAGAGGGGACGCGAAAATCGAGATATAAGTGTCGTCACAGCTCGCAGCGGATTATGTACGGTTCTCTCTTGCGCAATTCCGACTCTTTTTCCTCGTCCTTCCTCTCCTCTGCGGCGTTATGCACTTCTGCAGATTCTGCGAGAAACACTTTTCTTGATTATGGAGAGGACACCGAGTGGACTGCGTTTATCGGGAACTTCTTTCTCTGTTGGAGGCTAATACCATTATTCCTGCATGTTTTGAGAGTGGCTTGTGAATAATGCTCGCTTATTTTGCCCATCGTAAGCCATTGCGGCCGATGAAACTCTTATATCCGAAAGTGAATTTGTGATGTTGGATCACGCATCAGACATCGCACGTGGAACTACCTGTAAGTCTTGAAAAGAGTGAAACGCGAAAAAATCAAACTTTAGAATGATTTTAGAAGTATCACCTCTATTCAACTGCTGATTCTACTTGACACTGTCTAGCTTGAATGACTGTGATATTTGTGGCATCTAGAGGGCCAACACTGCGTTCAATCATATCTTAAGATGACATTGTTGGCGCAGACAGGAATAAAGTGACTGACGTTTTAGGGGAGCTCTGACAGACGAAATAATCCAATCCGACGAAGTCTGTAATAACTGAATTATCTCTCAATTTAAACCGCGTCTATACGTTATCATTCCATGGAATCCTCTTTGGACGGATCAATTCAATTATTAGACGACGAGAGAGCTCCTGCGCTGGAGGAAGAAATTGGCGCAAACTTTCTTGTATACGTCTTCCAGTGAAGGCTTCTGACGAACGAAGGTGAGAGAGAAACATCGGAAAAGAGCGCAAAAAATCCATGACGCTCTTCACTTCGTGCATGACATCGTACTTGATTTGATTTTCCTCCTCGCCTTGATAGCGATGAAAAACTTTTGCGAAAGCTCTGAACACACATTTTCCAAAGCCCTTCGTACTGTTGACTGAACTCTCTCATAAAAAACTTTCGACTGGGCTTTATCTTCATTCAATGGACTGCGGACTCAGAAACGAGATGCGCGTTGTTTTTTGCTTAGTTGACACGTATCAATGAGGCCAGACTTTGTCCCGAAAGTAACGTATATTGAACTTTTATTCTACCGGAGCAAGGTTAAAGTAGGAATTTTTCATCTTTCGAAACAAATTGTGCGTCTCGCTTCGATAAAAATGATTTTACACTAAGAAACTTTCTCTTTTTGGTGAATAACATTATCATTTGAAGCACAGTTGAAAGCAATAGTACCAAGCCGAGAAGGGTCGATCGTATTTTGACCCTTCGTCGCATGATGTTCTATTTTGGCAGGAGAAATCGATTTTTAGTCACGATGGTCTATCTCACCATGACGATTGGACAATTCTTGAGCTTTGGTCGGAAATTAGTCAGAGGAACGAAAAAACTCGAAAACGTTTTCAAAATCAAAATCCCACAATCATCAGAATAAACTTATCAAGAGGACCAGTAATTCGAATCGAGGTCAAAATCGTATACATCCCTCTAAATTCGATCGATAAACTCCACTTTCCTCGTGCTTTCAGCACTCGACGAAAAAGAAACGAGATTGTATCGCAATCAGTCATTTCCATCGCTCCAGCGGTTAATGCATTGCTTTTTCCCATCATTTAATAACCGTTCTCGATCCCTCTCGTCACACACCTATCAACCAGGCCTCACCCCGTCTCTACTCACAATCCCAATGACGCATCGCGTCCATATTCGTGAGCACTTATTCACCCACAGCTGGAAAAATGACAAGCGAGAGTGGACGAGCGTCGTCTCATAGGAGCTTCGAGGGAGCGAGAAATAAATCGAGCGCCCGGGCTCGTGGCTGTTTCGTATTGGATATTACGGATACGGGGGTGCGAGGATATAGCGGAGGAGGTATGAATGCGGGAGCGCATCGCGTGCGATTCTCGCGTAATCTAATTTTGCCGGGCGAGGCGCTGGCGACCATTAGGCATCTCCCGCGCCGCTTGTGGAAAGCTCGAGAGAAGCCGGCCGAGGGCCGAGCGAGAACTCGCCCGTTTTGCTTGGTGCACCGATATAAGCACCCATTCATCTTACTTATCGAGTGGGCCGCAAGCGCGATCATCGCTTCTCTATGAGTTGGACCAATTGAACTGGATTGTTTCGGCTGCAGAACTTCGACGTTCTCGAGGCAAGCTCGCACAGAGATATTGCGGAGGGAGCAGGAAAGCTTGGTCGTGCGCTGTAGAAAGGTGATTGAAAATTCAACCATAGTTGGAAGGGAACTTCAACCAATCGTTGAAGAAAAAACTTCAACCAACTGGGTGAATCTTAACCCCGATGTTTGAATAATTGAAGACGGAAAAAGTAAAACTCGCACCCAACTCAAACTGCTCCCAAGCCTGCTGGATTAGGGATATGCTTATCTAAGTCCACGAAATCAACAAGAAAAAACATCGTGTAATAGATCTTGTTGAAGTGATTCACGCGGTGAAACAGAGACAGATAGCTAAATGTAAGAAGGACAGACACCAAAAAGTATCTTAGAAATTAATTATCTCTTGAATGAAATCACCAACCTCGATGAAACTTGACATGAATGCTCTCAAGACCATGAACTTCAGGAATAATTTACCTTCCAAATTTTTGCTCCGTTTATTTATTGATGCGATTATTGTAAAATGAGATAACTCCGAAACCAGGTTCATGATCTTCGCGCAATTTCACAGGGACTTTCCTCTCATAACGGCCTATCAGTATGAATTTTTTCAGATTTTTCTATTGTTTTCTTTTTGTGATATTTAAGGCAGAGGCTGAAAATCCTATCTTTCCCGTGTAAATTGTCAAAACTTGGAGGATTAATATCTCGGAATCTAGGTTCAAGGCCCTCTTGAAATTTTGAAATTTCCTTCAAACCCATAAAATCTTCCAGTATACAAAATTTGAACGATTTCTATTGTTAGAAAAATTACTGCCTAAGCCACCTTAAGCCGCACAACCCTTACCTTCAAACTTTTTCTCTCAGAGCACTAATGCATAAAAAGTCCAAATTGACAATTCAATTCAACTAGTGGTTGGAAGAGAAAGACTTCAACCAGTGGTTGAAAGTTCAACCAATTGGCTGAAAAATAACTTCAATCACTGGTTGTGTTTTGGCGCTCAATCAAGAGGTGGAATAAAAAACTTCAACCGCGCATACTATACATGTAATCATTGAATGAGTAACTTTGAAGTCAATTGATGATAAATTAATGTGCGGAATGATTGAATCAGTATGAGTTGATCTTACATCATTGATTACATCATTGTGCATGCAAAGATTGGAAGTAGCTCTTCAATGATCCGCGTGGAGAGAGATGAGTTCTGTTATCAAATTTGAATGCGATAAATTGATCATCATTAGACTAAAGATTATTTCCCGTTCAGCAATCATTTGAATAGTTAAAATAATTTCCTAAACAGATCTCTTTATATAAGTGCATTGTGACTGTGATGAAGTGATCATGATTAATAGAAATAAGTCTGTCGCGGAAGATGAAGACGTTTGTCACTTGTGGATGTTTTCCTTCAAATGAAAATACAAGGAGTATCTGAGACCGGAAAAAGTTTGTTTGTAAAGAAACGGGAATTATCTTATTATCTTCTCAAGTGCCTCATCGTGAACGGCCTTGCTCGCAAAAATAAGATTCGTAGCCAAGAGCATACGTTGGGAGAAAAAACCCTCGGCTGTCGTTCTCTAATCCTACTTTTCCAATGGAAGTTCAAAAATTCAGAATAGAAAGCCGGGCATTATGCCCACGCCAAAGCTGTGAAAATACCAGAAAAATGGTGATGTTATCAATCTGAAATCGTCTTTGATGGATTACTTGTCCATATGTACACTCTTGCAAGTAAATTTTTTAGGTCATGCAAATGAGAAACCATGGTCTAAGCTCGTGAAAATCTTGAGATACATAGATTCTCTAAAAAATCAACAAAATCCTTGCCAAACTCACAGATCAGTACTGTATATCTACGAATTATGTCCCATGAAATAATTGAGTAATACATCCGCGAACGAATTGAAAAACAATAGCTTGTATGAATTTGAATGAGATGATAGATGACCGATGAGAAGTACTCAAAACATTCTATTCTCTTTTGATTTTCCATAGATGTAGACTCTCATCAATATCTTGAATGCTTGAAGAAGAATAAGTACTAGATTGAACGAAGACATTGACTCATATTACATCTAAATATAGCTGTACACAATCATTACACTTGTTACATAACGTCATCACTAACCACGACTGATCAGTTTCTTTTTCCCAAGTCCGTCATATTCGATCTCTGATTACAGGATGACGATGTTCAATTTGAACTAATTGTCTTTGTATCCTTTATACCATAGAAACACTTTATCTAGTTGGAGATCTCTTAGATATGATCGCATGCATGAGCCTCGTTGGATTCCATTTTGAATGGTTAATTAAAAAATGCCCCGTATCATTTTAACATTATTTTCCTTGCATGCAATTGAAGATTCTGTCAGGTATCATTTGAGGAACTGATCGTTGGAAACAAGACAGTAATTTCATACGATTCTTCTGATGCTTGATTGTTTTGATGCATCCAGCATGATGATGATAATGATGATTCTATAATACATCTTCCATAGAGATTGCTCTTTTGTTACATTTTACATAGTATTGGGATAACGCTTCCCACAAAAAGAAGCTTTGGACATACTGAAAGTCACAAAAAAATCGGTAGTCTCTCGCAGGAGATATTGGTATCGATATTTGAAAGACTCGAAAACGACTCATGAAGGTCTTCAATGGTACAACGGCACTACCCTGAGAATAATAGAAGTTTATATGGCGTGGTGCGGGAACGCGTTTTTTTCGCGAACGAGTGCGATAAACTTGTTTATCGCACGTGTTCGCGAAAGGAACGCGTTCCCGCTCCACGTGATATAATTTATTTTATCGCTAGCCCCCCTCGCAAACGCGTATTTACGTGCGACGCTGTTCGAGCCTCGCGCGCAAAGACGCGTTTTCAAGGGGGGCTGCGATAAAAAAGTTTTTGATAGGGTGATGTGTACATTGATCCACAATTGATCGAAGCTCGTAATCCGGTTGAGACAGCACGGTCATATAAACGTCTGCGGGCTTGGAGGTGGTCCAATTAGCTTCTCCGACCTGCACAGTATTTGCACAGCAGTGAGATACATAATTGACGCTCCACAAAGCTGCATGAATCTATAATTGAGCAATTTAACCACAGGCACTCTTTGACAAACTCCACGGGAGCAGTCCAAATTTGAGCCAAGTCACGATCGAGTCCTGATCGAAAACATCAAACCAAAGATCTCTCAACTCCGTGTTTGGATTTCAATAATTGACACTCATCCGAGTCAGTGTCAATGTCAATTCGAATTTCATCGCCACATTTCAACACTGATTTTGTGATTTCTCAGGGCCGGAATAGAATACGAGCTTGCAGATAGATATCAGAGGAATCTATGAGAGAAGATCCAAAGATGTGAGTCCAACTAGGAAAAAGAGAATTAAGAAGTTCGAAGAGTGAATCCAGGTAGTGAGCCTATTGTCCTACATTATAGGTTCACTATAGATTAAGGTAGCGAGAGACAGTGAATCGCTCAACGTTTGCGGCCACGCTATTAACCCACTCCTCGTCGATTCTTGAGGCTGTTGAGAAAATGTAATTGGACTATTTTGAATTCTCAATTTGAACTATGTTCATCCCAGTAGAAGATCTTCCACAAATTTTGATGGACAGAATCAGACAATTTTGAGCATCAGAAGTATTGATAAAGGATAGCATTTGATAAGTAGCTCGATGCACAATGTCTGATGTCTGATCATCTCCAATTGAATTTGTAAGAGATTGTCTAGATAATCAAAGTTTGAACTGGAAAATCAAATCAACTCAATCATATTTTTTCAATGTCCAGAAGAATCGACGAGGAAGGTTTATGAAAATATCTTTCCACACTGTAAAAAAAATTTGGTAAAAATCTTCACCACTACTGACTCATCAACAACGGAAAGCAAATTCACTTATTCGATCATTGGATATTCACTGATCTATCACCACTGATCTGACCACTTTTCCGATAAATCATTGAATAAACCAGTGATCGTCTCGATCTCATTGGAATCAGTGAGTACAGAGTCGAATCCAAATATTACTCGCTTCGAATTGCACAAATTACAACGATTCTAATTTCTTGGGTCGAAAACATAATTCTGAAACAATGTATGGGTTAGAACATGCAAAACAAAAATTCTCACACTATTGAAGGCAGGCTCAGAACAGTTTTACTCATCCAATTTTGAAGTGAATTACTACAGAATGATTCATTGGTGAGTTCAATTATTCATGCGGAGGGAGTTAAGGGCAATATCCACTTGTTTTTTCTTGGAGTGTCTTCATACCCTTGGAAACAGAATGTCAAAGATGGACCCATGATTTTAAAGAGGCTGACCTAAGTTCTAACAGCTCAGGTATGTCGGAGAGTGACGATTTCCCCGAATCCAAAAGCAACGACTTCGCCAGAGAATAAGCTCTCTACAGCAAGCGAAAAATCAATTCTGAGTACCAATTGACGCACCAAAGCTGCCGTGACGGCTTGTTCAAAAATTAACCAGCAATTGTTGCCGTGAAAGCTTTACTTTCTAAACTACTGTAGGTAGCACAGAGTTGCAAATTTCCAAGTTCTCATATAGCCGTGTAAATAGGCAGCGGAGCGCAGTCGTCCACAGCCTCGTGGCCGAGACCGAACTTTGGCGTCTCGTCCGCAGTGGCCGAAGCGAACCTCGTGCCCAAGTACCATCGCGCAGGTGTTTAATCTTTATCGCGATTTTGCAGGGAGCAGCAGGAAACTTTGGTGCAACGCTGCGCGACAAACTGCGCTGATTTCGTCGTTACACGTGTGCCGTGCGAGAAAAGCCAAGTTCTCCCTGATGATTTGTTTACACGGCCTTTTTCGCTACTTTGCCCATCAAGCAGACTTGGCTCGTCTAGCTCTGCGTTGACGCCTTTTCCTTGGTTAAGAAATCGATAGGGTAGTTGGACTTACTCGCAATCTATTGCGAAGAGTGATGAGAACCGGCAATTTCAACAAAATATGCTACAATTTTCCTGGTGTAGGTTCAAATTAATACCATTAGGATCTTACCAATGATATTTGATTTTGGATGCCTCTCATCGTTAATCATTTTGTAGTGGTAAGACCAACTCAATGGAGTAACACCACACTGAGCAAAAAAATTTTTGGATTGTACTGTCCTATCTTGAGGGATATAATTTTCTTATATTTTTTTTACGTTGAAATCGAAATCCCGGGTGAACCTTACACGTCAGAATTTCTTTCTAACTCCAAAGCCCGACTTTGTAAAAACGTAAATATTGTCAAACTTTATTCTAAATCTTCAAAAATTCTTAAAACGGGCCAGGCACAATCAATTTGATCATAGGACCGAGTTTTCATTGTTCTCATTCTGAGGACGGATGTGTACATACCGTATCTGAGGAAGTGATGGGTCGCGTTTAGAGGCAATTTGCTCAAAAAAGGGTATCTAGCTTTTTCAGGATTGTATGGATGAAAGATATTCTACGTTTTTGGACCGTACATTTGGTCAAGGCACTCAATGATCACTCTCATTATCAGATCATGTACAAGGCTTCAGATGCCAATTCGGTTGGAGCTTAATGAATCGGCACTGGTAGTTCAAAATTTCTATATCGTTCCTTCAACTTGAAATTGTACAAGCAATGGTTGAAGTCGGGCTGAAGCTCACATTGGTGACGTTTGTGGCATCGGAAATAAACTTATGTTGGTCGGAGGGAAAAATTCCGACGATTTCATCAAGAACTTTGTTTCAAAAACTCAAAATTCTCGCCGTTCGCGGTTGCTCTACATAACCCCGAGGAGATTTCAGAAAAATCTAGTCACAGAATAATGCCCTCTAGATTTGATCAATCACTTTTTCAGATAATGGAAAATTTTATCAATCAATTATAGAGCAAAGCAAAGAGGAAATAAGATCCCGTGGATTCAAAGAGATGATGTCTTTTTCCTAATGAGATCATTAAAATTTAAAGTGTAAGAGTTTGATTTCCACATTTTTTCTCATTTTGGCGCATCAGCTTGTATTTTATTTGTGGTGAATTTCAGCGATCTAAAATAATCGAATTCAAATTCGGAAGTTCCAAGCGCAAAAAAATTAAGTCACGTATGATGGATAAAATACCAAAAAACGTCGCTTTCTTAAAAATCGGATTAGTTGGAATTCAGAAGAGATCCTGTCGGAAAGGGGAAAAAAATCTTTTGATTCAATTTTTACATAAAAAATACTGAAGAAAATCTCATTGTCGCAAATACAATATCCCGACCACAAAATGTTGTTCCTTAGTGAGTTTTTAGTTGTGTGAGTATCCTCCTCAAAAAAAGAGACCGAGAAAATTCGTTTTGTGAATAATACAGAATTGCTCTTCTGGTATAGGTGTAAGATTTCTTATGACAATTCACGAACATAACGCTCTCCATCATGGCGAACTTTAAATAACTCAATAATACCAACACACTTGGGATATTTTTAGAACAAGGCTTTGCGACGTTTGGAGAGAGATTCTTTTCATTTCAAAATGTATGCACGCTCACTATACTTAAAAGTCTTTGGGACATTCTGCTCACAAATCGTCCTCTAAATACATCGATTGAGATTAATTGGTCAGCCGTGGAATAGCGAAAAGAATTCTCAACTCTCGGTTTTTTATTCACAATACTGGAGTGTTTCCTTCTTTGATTTTAAAAATATTTATCCAGCCGATAATTACCTCAGGGTCATATCCATATCTAAAATGGCTCGGAAAAGACGAAAAAATAATTGAATATACACCATTTGAGATTTTTTCCCCGAAGCTCTCATAGCGCCTTTGGTTATTTGTTGTCTTGTCAGCGGCTAAAAGCAGTTCCTTGCGAGTTTCAGTATCTCGCGTATATAAGAGTATATAGCGGGCGTATACTTCAAGTGAAGACTGCACTTGTGGGTTTTTAGTGGGCGCACGCTAAAGTTCTCATAATTTCATCATTGAACACTGAACTTGTATTGTTTACCACAGCCAAGAATCGGTCCTGATTGAGAGTGGACTCTGTACTAAAAAGTGGGCAGCGGTAAACAAGTTTGGAGAAAGGAGACTCTAGTTTCCTATATAGGAGGAGTAAGGAAAAATTAACCTGAAAGGTTCAAGTTACCCTTCAAAGTCCAAGAGGATCTTTATTTTGCAAGAAACAGAAAGATTATTTTATTAATTTGTTTGAAAATTATTAACGTATCCTCAACCTTTTTACGGTTATTTTGCGGGACCTACAGTTTTAGGTGGGTTCCGAACCACCGAACAGATTCTTTCCGCAAGAAATCAGCTGTTTCAACCCAAATTTAGAAAATCAGAAATGCTGGATTTACAAATCGTAACCGTTCTACGATCAAATTCACATACTTGCTGAATACTGCCATGGCTCTTGTATGCACCGCTCAAAAGACTCAATTGGGGTAGTTACTCTCCGAATGAGAGAACTCGGCATATCTTGGGAAATTCCGGGATATTGACGCATGAGGACATTTAGTGCGCCCAAAACGGAGAGCATCGATCTGCGCTCACACACATGTGCGAGCTTTCCGAAGCGCGGAATGTTTTTTTCAAACAAATACGATTCTGTGCGGGACAGAATTCCCATGTCATATGTGAGCGACTGCAGAGCCGATATTCAAACTTTGAGAAGCCAGAGAATGCCAAATTGAGCGCGGGATTTTTTTAGTTGATTGTTTGAATGGATAAATTCAACGTGTTTCTAAAATGTTCTTTAGCTCAATTTTGGAATGCTTGAGTGACGACCATAGGAAATTCAGATCTTCTACTGCGACGACGTGAGGTATCACAAGGTTTCAAAATAATTACAAAGATGGGAATTATAGTTTGATGGAACCATCTGTTCTCTGCGATCAATTTCGTTACACTATTTCGCAAGCACCAATCGATGTACATTAATCAGTGTACAAAGAGTCAGTGTGAGCACAGTGACATAAACTGTTGTAACCATGATATACATTGCACTATAAGCACGATGACATTAATCCGTCGATTAAATTTCCAGCACATGACAAAGCTTTGCTATGTATATCGTTGACAGAGAAAATATATCGAGCGCGTTGAAAGTTGGATAGAGGCTTCGATATTTGCCATTGTGAATTTACTCGCAGAAGTTTTAATGAGTTGAGCGACTTAAATT
>JAPYYZ010009483.1:0-15235 GCA_030522705.1 Eretmocerus eremicus
CACGTGGGAACAACGTGTTTGTTTACGCTCCTTCTATAGCAGAAGAGCAATGTGAATTTGACTCCTCGGCCTAATTCGATCGATTGTGCTCTGAACATAACCGCACGGGTGCCAATTCCACTCTCGAACGCCAACGCTGCTTCCAAGTCTGTTTTGCTGAAGTTATATTTTGGTATTGGTGTTCCAAACGTGACATCAAGATCAACCGACATGTGAATAGGTAGGTGATCCGAGTCGAGTTCGTGTAGTGTCGTGACTTGAGTGGTGAAGGGAATATTCTTCGTCATGGCAAGGTCAATTATGTCGGGTTTCAGTTTTTTGTTGTAGGGGTAGTGTGGGAACTCGTTCGGTTCGTGTACATGTATGTTTTGGTCGATGGTGTACTGGTGAAGTTGTTTGCCGTGGCCATTGACCACCCTGATCCGCCAACTGGTGTGCTTGGCGTTAAATTCGCCAGCAGTGATCACGGCGTTTCGTAATTTAAAGAGTTTATTGTAGTCCGGTTTTTGGAACTTGACGCTAGAGGAATTGTATGCTGAAATTACCGCGATTTCTATTCCACGGGATTTGATCTGGATGGCAGTGGCTTCAAGGTTCTTGAGTTTGATAGGGATTTCATAGTGGGTCAAGCTGTCCCGAACAATCACCGCAGTCCCTCTAGATGTGTTGTTGTGATAGGTTCTGTATCCGGTGATTTAAAAATTGTGTTGCTCTTTCAGAAGCGTTTCTCCCAAAAGTAGGATATCGACGTCATACTTGAAAAGGAGGGCCTCAATTTCCGGTTTCTGCTCATATAAGCGACCATTCGAATTCCGTGCGCAGATGCTCAGCTTCTTATTCGCCATTGGGGTAGGCGTGTTGTACAGAGGTGTCAATCATCATGCTAGCTATTTCGATCGCTTCCATCATAGCCTCAACGAGGGGAATTTCGTGATTTGCAATTTGCATCGATAGGATTGATGCCTTTTAAATGAGATCCATGAGTCTCTTGGACGTACCCTCATCTTGTTCTCTGTGGTGAGGGCGACGAGCTCTACTTTCGCTTAGCATGGGCTGATGAGAGGCATCTTCTGTTGATACCGGGTCTTGAACCACCTGGGGAATATACGGACGTGGACTGCGCATTTTAAATAAAGAGGAGGTTGCCACTCTCTTGTGGCTAGATGAAACAATCAGCGCTTTAGTGGACAAAATCATAACAAGAGTTGAGGAGGTACATTTACACGAACATGATTCGCCTTCCCATTGGATTTGTTCTGACGTGACGTTAATTGCGATCACCTCCGGTAATGGGTTATAAACCTGAAGAAAACTTGATGAAATCTGTCTCGCCATATCGATTGGAGACAGAACTCAGTGCATCGAGAATATTCTCGAATTTCATTGATTATTATTCGAGAATGCAGTTTTCTATTGGAAGAATGGAGGAGGTATGCGACATTCCTGCCATGAGCAGAAGCAAAGATTTCTCACGATTTCTCTATGTTACCGATAAGCCTCGTAATTGACACGACTGACTCAAAATCTTAGTGATGTTGCGAAATTACAATTCTGTCCGAGAGAGAAACTGCACAGGAATAGGGCACCAGTTCTGCCATTCTAGTCAACAGTTTGATGTCAGATGGAACAGATAGTGATGGCGATGGAGAACATTCTTATGATTTCTTTGGAGAAAAAACCCTCACATTTGCTCTCAGCCCGCCCAAGAGATTGCCACTGAAAATCCCATCTTGTTATTTATTCCCGCTGTGCGTTAACTCTTGCACTGGAGAAGTATCAAGTTTTGTTGGAGAACATCTCAAATAAAATGTCACTCATTCTCATAATTTTTGTGTTCTTCAGAGCAAGTTGAACGATGAGCGAAGTTCAAAAACGCCCGTGACAGAATATTTCCAAACCATTACTTACCAATAAAACGCTCCTTTCAAACTTCACCCTCTCTCTTTCTCGGAACCTACATGTCGAGCTTTCTACAATCCGTCATGATTTCGAAAATGTAACTCCTTTTATACTCGTTCACCCGCAGATGAGAAAGTGAGACGTGACTGTATTCAATTGTTACTACACTACCCTCTCACCTCGTTTTTAGTATCACCCTACAATAATCCATGGAGCTATGACCCACAAAACTCAATCCATCCTTACCGCAGCCAAGTCACAGTTTAAGCGACTCTGCATCCCAGTCGCTGCAGGCGTAGCTCGCTCCGTCACTCGGAGGCACAATACCTCAAGAGTCCACGGGAGCGGTAATACGGACTTTCTGTATGAATGTGGGTATAATACCCTCGGGCCGCGGGCGGAAAAGCGCGATAATTGATGCTCGGCCATTAGGGGTGCAATGGAAGCGACGAGCACTGAGCGCGAATTAGCGACAAGAGAAAGAGCGGGGCGGTCGCGCGTTTGCGCTGGGCAGCAAGTTTCGCGAGTTCATCACGCGCCTCGCGCAGCCAAGAGTCGCGGGGGCGAGCAAGAGAGTTGGTCGGGCTGGTGTATAAGAACAAATTGGCCCTGGGTGTGGGGCCGCACTGTCCGCGCCGTGGATATATTCGCTCCCAGCTCGCGCTCGCTGTCGTATAACGCCGCGACAGCTCGTTTTATCCGCCCGACAGATAGCGCAAGCAACTGCGAGCTCGTCGTCGCCAACGCCGCTACTTGATTACGGCTAGCTGCCGGCAAAGCTTCTCTTTCGCATCGTCGCGTCGGCATGTTTGCCACATCAGTTGGTCCGCCGCTATGAGATATATCCATTTTCGGCCCTCCGATTCTCTCCAAGTTCTGAGTGTATGAATGGGCTTACTTATTCGAGTTCTTTGGCAGTCTCCAAAGTGGAAAGTCATCCTCATGGAATGGAATGGGGTAAAATTATCACATGTTGTGTTGCTACTCATGATCAGTGTAGAAGAATTTGTGTATGCTTCACAGAGATAGAGCGAGAATTTGGTTGTTCTCCGCAATGCTTAGACTCTTATTCAATTTCATCCTAGAAGTTTCAGATCCAACGTTAGATTCTTTTCGTGTATTCAGGACCATCATACATAGCTTTATCATTACGTAAACGTGCAAACCATTCTTTTACCAGTTCATGTTAGAGAAATCTGCGTCGTCAACAATCTCGTTCGATTTGCTCATGTTTTAATTCTCGTATCATCACACAGTTTGGCATCCAATCAGGTTCCTGGAAAATGGGCTAAGAGAACAGCGCTGTTTGAAAGATTTCATTTGCAGATTTAGGGCGTATTACCCATGGAAGAAGTTTATTATCCTGTTCCAAACTATAGTATCTATCAAACACTCGTGGTCCAGGTCTTAGAGATACAAAATTTTCTCTGCAACAAGGGGATCGGAATCACGAGAAGTCGTGAGCTGCTGATGAATACTCACTCTCGTTTTCAATTCTAATATCCTCCTAATCGAAAGTCATCTTGACAGTGCTTGTCTTCATTATCCTGTCTTTGATATCTGAAAAAAGGACGGACAACCCCAACAATCGTCTCTCACAACACTATTCCTTTCTTATATTGTACGTAATTTTCTACCGGTGAAGTGTTTCTAAACATTCAAAGTTTTAAGAGAAGTGATGGATGAATTTTCGTTATTGATAATTGCAATGTCAGGTATTTGAAAAAGATGGTATTCAAAACGATTATTACTTTCACTCCCAAATTTGATTGGGTCATTAAAAGATTCTCGAAACAACGATTTGTATATATTTATTTTCGAGATTGATCTCTAAACTCCATCTGTGAACGATAAAATTCCATCGCATAATTGACCCTTAGTCGGAACACTTCCATTGCTCCAAATGATTTCATCATCGGGGAAATAATCCATCAAGGGCTCGCCAGTTTACTATCAACATCATCCAGGACGGCAGACCGCGAATATTTCTCGAATACCGCCGCAAACGTACCGTTGTCAATAATCGTTACCGCAGGCTCGATTCCAGGAACTCCTGCAACAACCAGAACGTCGAAAGCCGCAAGTTTGCAATCGCCAATCGAACTAAGGGATCATCCAACCGCTCGACCCGCCAAACCCATCAAATATGGCATGTGTACACGATCGCTCAATGGCTTGCCACAAATAATTCAGTGGTCAGCTTCGCGAGTCATACAGGCTATCTGAATGCCTCGTTTGGATTGGATGGTATCCAGCCAATAACCGATATGGAATATTCACCTACAATCCTACATGGTGTCCCTAAAGGAGACTCAAAGAATGACACGTGCAATATCATAACTGAAATCCACGTATAATTTCATGCTTCATCTCAGCTGATTTCTTATCGAACCTGGGGAAGTTCACGAAGCACTCGATTCAAATCCTCATTTTTAAAAATTAAATTTCAAAAACTCTTCTCATTCCTTCCGGAAAATACACGATATTGGCATGGATTTCTATTAGAGTACAAAAAGTGGAATCCACAGTGCTGTTCTGGATCTTTCCACGGAGATTTCACCACCTGAATGTTCCACGGGAAGTTCCACATGGATTTCCGGATGAACTCTTTCCATCGATCACAGCAGATGAGTCGGACGAGTCGAGCCGCAGGCGGAATCTATTGAGCCCAGTGGTGAGCGGATCCCTTCATCGAGTGACGGTGAAGTGCTCGAGCGGAGAGTGCGGGCAGCCTCGAAAGAGAAGCTCGCAGTCGGCGCCATCTCTGCCCAGCCTCTCGGCTTCCCTGTACGGCTCGAGCCACTCGGCGTTCTCGTAGCCCTCCTCCTCCGATGGCCTGAAACAATTTCACGTGCTTCCGAATCATTCCCAGCAAAACCTTCAGACTGACAGTCTTCAACTTCAGCACTTTACTCTGATTTCTTGGAGCGTGAATAACGTTTGCGTGCCAATGAAATTCAGCAAAAGCTGCGTGGCATATTTCGTTTCTTTGGTACTGTCTGACCCGCTTTCGCCCCCCAATAGAATTGTATATCGTCAAGCTCTGCTTCTTTTGCTCGTCAACTGCGATAGCTGAAGCCGATCTCTTTGTGGAGCGATTGATTTTACGCAAAACTGCGACGTTCCACTGTTGACTTTCAATCATCTGAGAAAACAACTGTGCTCGGGTATATGCGTGCACATACTTGCATCTCGTCTTGCAAAAATTCAGCGTATTCACTGCTCACGATTGGCTCGGGGAAACTGCAAAGGTTCCTTTGTGCGAATCGATGCATATTGAAAGTATGAAAGTATGCAAAAAAGAATTGCTTTGAGCGCTCGTATGATATTTTCAGTTCTCGAAATGGGCTCTTCAAACAGAATCACATGCGAGATTGAGTTGATGTTTTCTGAATTCTCGAGGTGTGTTTTTGAATTTCATCGCATTACTTTCTCTCGTGCCTCGTTGCATTCATGCCTTTTCGAATTATACCTTTGTCAAATTCGTGTATTTCAAATCTAGTTCATTGAATTGAGTGGAAGTTAGCAACGTGCCCAAACGTCCACAAAATGGAGTGTCAAAGAGATGGAATGCTCCAAACTATCAAACAACGAAGGGACGAGTGGGCATATCCAGTTGGTAATTGAGCATCGCTCCGAGTTTCCAAATTAACTCAGGTGCTCGATACTATTTGGCTCGTAAAACAGTCATTCGGGTTCGCGGTCGCAAAGGCGCAATCTAATACCCGTGACTACGAGCGCATGCACATGTGGAAACTCTCTATGCACCGACATCATTCTGCAGCTCGATTTGCGAGCACGCCATTTTGTCAATGGGCGCATTTACTCGATGCCTAAACGTCTCTTTCGCATTATCTATGGGTGCTCACTGCGACAAAAGCCCAAGTAACTGATCGGAGGCGTATCATCGGAATGAACTCGAAAAGTGGTATTTCACGGTGACGAAGCAATGCAAGCGAACATGAAACTTTTGCCGCGCATCTTTTCTCTCTATCTTTCGAGGTCGAAAACCAATGCATCCCAATGAGCTGGTGGCAATCGCTGGGCTGTCGGGCGTATTGATCGGCTGAGCGCATAGTCTGACTGATTCCACTCTTAATCGCGCCTGATTCGTCGCGTAATTGAAACATTAAATTTTCATTGGGCCGTGAATGTGCTCGCAAACGCGGCGAATTATCGCTGAATGGCTCGCCAGCATTTGCAATCCCGTGACACACTCTCTGTTCAACCGTGTGCGTGGTATGAACACTTTTTCAATAATTGATGGTAGAGGAATTCGAGTGCGATGCAGGTTGTTTGGGGAGGCAGATTCAGTTGGAATATCGACAAAATGCCGTCAGTTTTCTTTCGGTTTCATTAATGTGTTTGCGATCGGTCGAAGCATATTACTTTACGGATTTTGGATGAATACCCTCACTCAAATCTTATTCTTCGAATCTGAATTGTAAACGAATGCTCAAAAGTTCAAGGTGACTCCATCTATGATTTAGGGAGGAATACATCTCGAAGCACTTTGGCTAAAGTCGGCTGGGCACCAAAATACGTACAGGAGTCTCTCGCTTTTACGCGGATCTTTTTATGCGGATTTCACTTTACGTGATTGTCCAATTCGCACCTCTCCGTTTTTGTATACGCAGAGCAAGTCTCACCTCACGCGTATTTATTTCCTTTGATGACGAAATTTCTATTCGATTCCTGGAAAGCTCGATGAACGATCCAGCTAAACTTGTGCAAATTCCCTTTACATTCTTCTAACTCCAATGTCGGTTTAATTCAAATCATGCCAACTTTGAGTCAAAATTCGAATGCACTGACAGAAATCGAGAGAAAGTCGAGATATGTGAAATTGTTTCTGTCTTCATGAATAATCGAAAAGTAACGTTTAAGTAATAGACCATCTTATGCTACCTGCGGAGTTTTCGATGACTCGTGATAAAATCATGACGAAGAGGTCAGCAGTGGAGCATCTGTGCGATTCCGCGGGGAAAATAAACAAAGATCTAGACTGACTAGGAAACACCACAGCCTTTGGGTCATGGATTTGGCTAAAACTCTGGGGATAGTCTCTTTTTGGTGCCAAAAGATGAAATCCAGAGCCGCAGAGTCTGTCTAACGCTCAGGCGGTTTTGAGCTACAGCTTATGGCATTAGCATCGTTAGTATATCTATAGATATCAATTTTTAACATGGGCCTATATGGCAGTGCTAATATTTTAGGCTGTATCTCAAAAACGCTTGAGCGTTAGACTCTGCGGTCTTGGATATCATCTTTTGGCACCAAAAGGAGACTATTTTCAGAGTTTCAGCCAAATCCGTGACCCAAAGGCTGTGGTGTCTCCTAGTGAAACATTTTGAGGAAAGCAAGGCAAACATGAATAATGGATCCCTTGGAAATTTAACTCAAATTGTACGTGAAGAACCAGGTTTTGTAAAAATACTATTTGTGTGTTCTTCGTACAGAATTAAGTTATTCTTGCAAACGTTATCAGTTCCAAGTTAGAAATCCTCGTTTTTTCGTGTAGCGGTAAAATGTCGAGCAGTGATTTTTACTGGCCGAGCAATGTGGATTGTTTGAATCGGTTACATTGATCCCGAGTACCAATAACGTAATTATAAATTGCATGCTACGGAGTCCATATTTCATCGAATTTCACTACGAAAATCGCCTTTGAATCATTCTCGAAAAAACGCACTTTTGCAAATGTTCGAGAATAAGAAGCTCAAAAGCTCGGATTCCGACTACCCTCTGAACCGATTGGCAGAAAGGCACTCCGACGAGATGCTCGCCTCGTGCGTATACGGTATGATCCTCGCAGAGTGCAACGCGTGACTGCACTCAGCCACCAGAGCAAGACGCAAACCCAGACGAGCATCTCGTTCCAATGCATCAGACTTCAGCAGCGACGAATCGCCGTATACTCACGTTAGCAGCAAATGGACGATTTCCTGAACGACGTCGTCGCGGCCGAAGCTCCTCGAGAGTGGCGTCTCCGCAAGCTCGCAAATCGCCCTCGAGAGGCACTGCCGTCCCTCGCCCCATCCGTGCCTGCAACAACGCATCTCGCTCAGTACCCACGCTCCAGGTGCTCGCCGATATACCACTCCCAAGGAATTCATTTGGACGCGGGACGCAGCATCGAATCGCGAGTGGCAGCGTAAAAGCCGGCCTAATGTATTCCCCTCGTCTCGGAGACCTCAAGGCTGTATAGCTGAAAGCCTCGCCGACGAAATCGCTCTTGGCAGTGAAATTTTTACGGAGCGACCTCTCGAGTGTCTCGGTCCGCGAGCACTTTGAATATTCCCGCCAAAATCCTCGGGCCTCTCGGTAGCCGTAATTGCCTTACATCCCAATTAATTAATGTTCGAGCAGCGACTCGGCAGCCTTTGATCCGCCTTCGCCCACTTTCCATCCCCCATTTCCCGTATTTATTAATACGCAAGCGGCAATACCTCGGCGATATATCGAGGCGCGCACAATAATCCCCGCGGCGCGTTTACTACGACGGACGCTCCTTTCATCGACGAGGCCACCCAATTTATGGAGGAGGTAGCTTTTTAATGAAAACCTCGGCTGGTTGTGCGTCGCGCTCGGATTATTGCATCTCCTCCAGGAAGAGAGGACCAATCAATATCTTATATCGCGTACTCGACGACTGATTACACTGCGAAGGGAAACTGGAGAGCCGCAAGCCGAGAGGCGCGTCAAAGCCGCGCTAATTGAGCCGCGAGGCTGTCCCTCAAGGGGATTTACGTATCGTCTCGTGACACTCGAGTAATGGACAGAGTATACCACTGGCATATATGCCATTCGTCTCTGTGTGTACCCTTTGGAAGTGGGTAATAAATTGAAATCGGATGGGTCACTTACTGGTGTAGCAGCTGCTCCAGGCCCGTGTAAATATTCTCCAAATTGAGCTGGTGCTCAAGCTGCCTGGTTGTGCGTCTCCGGCCTTGGGCAAGCATCGGCTCGAACTGGGTCAAGTTGTACGGCAGATCGTAATTGAATTGGAAGCCCGAGTTGAACGTTAGGCCGCCCTTTTTGTCCTTCGATATTGGCGTTGCCACTCCGACGGTGAACTGCGAGAGCGTGATTGGGCAGAATTCAATTTTCCACGTTTATTGCAATTTATTTGGAGAGAACCAGACTACGAGCGATGCGGTATATATATACACCGACGTCGTTGACTTTATGATTATTACTATCGATTGGGAGACCGGCAACGCGCTCAAACGCTCCCTGAATTTCCCAACAAAATCAGCGAGGCGCATGAATAAATTGAAGGAATGAATCGACAAAGTAATTGCTCGGCGGCGAGGAGAGTTACGGGTCGTTAATCGATCCAGATTCACCGAATTCAATTGAACTACATCCCGTAATGACTTCATCTGAGCGCATCCTCTCGCAAAACAATTTTGAATAATACTAACAGCAGGATTACTCTCATGCATTATCCAAAGTGTAATGGCAGGTGAAAAAAAATTACGCTCTCAAGTCGATCGATATTCGATAAAGATGTGCTTTAGATTTTTATCAATTGATAATTTCCTCGGCAATGCGCATTATCCACATTTTGCTCATTCTCAACCCTCGAGACTCAAAATGTTCCTTACATCAACTGGCTCACTTCAGATTCTGTAAAAGTAGATTGGTTTGCAATTTTTTTGAAGGTGTGTTCAAGAAAATTGAATTCTCAAACTCTCAGTAGTTGAATTTAGAATATCACCCGGAAGTTTGCAATTATAGAAAATGTAAATGGTGAATATTACGTATCTTTACGCTGAATTACATTTCCATCGCCGCGAAAAGCAAGGATAACCGACCATTTCGTTGCTTTGCGAAATTTCGTTTGAAAAGCAGGCTTGTCTGAGAAGTGATTCACGTCGGGTGTACCTTTTGGGTCTACCATGCAGGAGGGCTGAACCGGTCGTCGCTATTTTACTGGGCGGGAAAATACGCATCGCAGACTAGAGAATCATTTCACTTTGATGAGCGAGAGAAGCAAGGATTTGCTTAGCTTTCCAGAGCTGTTTTTGCGAGCGATGTTATACGAAAAGATCTCAAGGCTCTAGCTCTGAATTTCTCTGAGTTTCTCTACATGTATATTTCGAGGATATCTCGGATGATGTTGAGAGCCGGGCGTGAAAGGAACTCGCGCGGGAGCTCAACGCGAAACGCAAGCTTTTCTCGCGAGGATTTGCGCCGAAAGCGCCCAGTCATTCACTCAGAATGAATTTTGCAAATGCGCTCCGGTATCAATCTGCGCTCGCTTTGCTTGCCGCCAGCGCAAAAAACATCGGCAGAGCCGTGGAGGTCTCTTTTACGCGTTTCCGAGGGTAAAATAAAAACGAGGCGGGAGTACGAGGGCTCGGAGTTTGCGATATACTCTAGGTCTTCCAAGGAAATTGGAAATTTGAAACTTCTTGGACCTTTACGCTGATAGGTATACGCCAAGATATTTGAAGCTCGCGTTCTGAAGGGAAATCTTCTGCAGAGAATTTAATTGATATTTGAACACAGGGAATATCTTTTGGAGTGGCATGGGAAATAGTGCATGAAATTTTGACTCCAATACTCATTGAGATGCCTGAAATTGCTAAAAGTCTTGTTTCATTTCATGCATCAATACACGTTCTATTCTGTCACATTATTGACGAGCTCAAAATTCAACGGCGCTTGTTGATATCATGTCCAGACAAACCAACATGACACTGCATATCCTATTCTTTTCCAGAAAACAAAATTGTTCATTGAAACTCAGATCTTTATCAAGCCCTTCTCGCCAACTAATGCAATGTGTTTGTGCCACTTATGCATATTCACGCTCGAAGTCAAATTCAAACGCTCTAGGAGAGGCAATGCGAGTGCCGTTGACCTCTCCCCTCTTTTCGCGGCCCCGAGTCGAAAATTTTCGGCAATTCTCTCGCGTTTCTCGCAATTATTAGTATTGAAACGATAGACGGTTCTTGAACATCGGCAATAACATCGCGCAGCTCACGAATTGTAACTCGCACGCGCTTTGCCACAGTCAAGGTTTTTCGTTTTTTCAAAGTCAATTTTCTTAGTTATCAAGTGAGTTTCAGGAATAAGGTATTTGTAAATAAATATTCTTTATTTAAAGTGGAACTCGCGACTGTTCAATAATCTTTCCACAAATTTCTCCTCTCTCGGCCTTCAGCCATCCCATTCGTCAGACGTATGCAGCAAAGGCACACATACAATACTTGATGGAGCATGCCGTTATTGGATAGGAAACTGTCTATTCAAGGACATAGGTATAGAGGCAACGTGCCCACGATAGCTAAGTGGCTACGTTTTGAAGGAGTTGGTGGAGTCAGGTTACATTTTGATATCTTGTATGAGGCACTCATGACGGTCTTCCATGAAAAATCAACTTTTCCTTTACCAAAAATCTTTCGTGATCTCGTTTAGTAGATGCTGAATCTTGTGACTAACTCATTCAATTGATTTCAAAAATTGATATAGGGATTTCGAAATTTAGATGCACCCTGTACGTCAAACCATCGTTGGTTGGTTTTTATTTCAAGCAATGGCGGCTGTTACAATTCTAAGACAACTGCAGAGGAAGTCGTAGGAGAAGCTATTCAGCTTCTCGGACATTGTTGAACTGGGAAAACGAGGGACGAAGCGAGAGATGCACGGTGGAAGGGGCCGGCAAGAGGGGGTGGCATAAGCGCTAAGTATATTTACTCCGACTGGCTCTTCGCTGACAATGTTTGCTCAATCTGTGCGTTGCATCGCGTTTAGAGCTGTACAGCGACGTTCTGCAATTTTTGTCTCTTTGTTGAACCAGCGCGAGCGCGAAGGTTGAGCTTGATTGAGGTATTGTTGATGGACTGATTAGCTCGCGCCTTGTTGTTGATGCACCCACGGCGGGTCTCTCATGGCAAGGCTTATTCAATTGTCAGCAGATTCACTGTAGCTGGAGAGTCTCACTTTACTTTATGGTACGTCCAAATGCATCTATACATCGGTCCCAGTTCTAACTCGCATTCAAGAGGGGAGAAGTTAGAATATCTTCTTCAACCCTTGGGATCATGAGCGTGTAAAACAAAACTCGTCAGGGCATCGGGCACCTTAACCATTATCAGATGAGGAAGATTTTCAAACAAAATCACCCTGATAACAGTCTGCTGACACTCAAATGATCCCAGATCTAGACTCGAGTACATAGTTCAATTCTCAAGAACCGTTCTAGGACTAAATTTTGGACCATAATTCTGATGTCTCAAGGGAATTGGCATCTTGCATTTTTTCTATCCCCTCAAAAAAAGGTTTGGCAAATAGGTGCAAATCAGGCACACTGTTGTGCAATTTGAAAAGAAAATCTCAACATTCTTTTCGTCTTGTTCAAATCGTGTCAAAGTCGAATAGCTCGAGAGTGGATCTCAGTAGTCTAGCTGCGCGTGACGTCATTTGGATACAGTTGACGGTTGCTGCTACAGTAAACTTATAGTCTAGCATGACTTTTTGTAATTGGCATCATAAATGGTTTTTCAAAACTAGTTCCTACCGATAGTAGAAACCAGTTTGTACAGTGAATAATTTTTTCCGAATTTTTTTTGGTACACCTAAGGGAGTAAAGTTAATTGTTGAGTTGCAATTATTGAAACTCACTTATGCAAAAGATGAAAACTATAAATATGGGCCTATTAGCCGAACCAGCTTTCACGAAACCTTCTTTTAGTTTTTTGGCCATGACAACGACTTATTTCTCTCGAAAATTCGGAGATAAGTGCAAAAAATAAGTGCAGATTATGTGTTTACTGTAGCAGCAGCCGACGATTGTATCCATATGACGTCACGCGGCATTCGACCGCTGAGAGTTACTCTCAAGTTTTACGACTCTGCCAGTAGATACACCGTCTATGTTCTACATGCTTCAATATTTGCAACTTCAACAATTAATTTTACCCGCATACGTGTACCGAAAAATTTGGGAAGAACTATTCACTGTATAAATTGATCCCAACTATCAGTAGGAACAAGTTTTGAGAAGTTATTCAAGATGCCAATCACAAAAAATCATGCCAGATTGTATGTTTACTGTAGCAGCAGCCGACGATTGTATCCAAATTATGTCACGCGGCGTTTGACCACCGGAAGTCACTCTCAAGTTTTTCGACTTTGAACGATTCGGACAAGATGAAAAAATGTTGAGAATTCCTTCTCAAATTGTACAATATTTCGCTCAATTTGCTCTGATCTGCCGAACCTTTATATAAGAGGGTGAAAAAAATGCAAGATGCCAGAAAAAATGTGTATGAGGAGATGAAGTACCTTCATAGTTATCTATCTATGATCTCAGCACAATATCCTGATCACAATCAGGAAGGGCATTCAAAAAAGACGTACATCCTGCTGCGCTTAGATTCCCGAGATCAAAAACTGACATCTCTATTTGAAATCAAATAGTCGACTCCCAAAATGGATTTTAGAATGAGATCTGGAATTCACTCTAGCAATATCCAAGCTTATGAGTCTCTTCTCTGTACGATGTCATTATTTAATCAGGAGCCACACACACACACACAAGAGCACAGCACACATATAAGGCTTTCATCCCACGGCGCGCGATAGAGCAGCCCAAAAGCTTCAGGAGTAAGTAGTAAAGCCCGCGCTTTGGTCAGACAGAAGTCACAATAGCAGCCAAGCGATACTGGGGAAAACGCAAAGCTTATGAGGGAATCCTTCTAGTGAAGGGTTTCGAATCAAGGATACGAGACACGTCTCTCAGCGACTCGAGTCGAACAAAACAAACTCAGGAGCAGTATTACTGACTACGCGGAAAAACACACACGCAAAAAGCCTCAGATGTGAGGTCTAGGCAATTCCCCTCTAGACTAGAGCTCTGGCGTATTCCCTCTTCGGATACAATGGGCAAGCGAGAAAGGCCTAAGCCCTGGATTTTAAGCTATGTTGATAATACGAGTTCTTCATCTCACCTGAAAGTAAGTGTGAGAGGGAAATAGCAGCACCGGCTCATTGGCCCAGCTCTGCCGACCTTCCATGAGAATCGGCACGACCAGGAGCAGCACCGACTCGATCCGTAAGCGCATGTCGAGCACTCGGGACTGTTTTTTCTGCAAGTGCGACCACGGTACATTCCTTCCTTCCTCCCAGCAAATTGTACCGTTCCGGGCCAAATATTGTCTCTTGCGCGAGTATAGCGGAGCCGAAGAGCGAGGCCATTGCACCTAGCCCCGTTGCAGGCTCTCGGGCCACGTTGAGCGGGTAAATTGAATTGCACAGGCCGATTCCTTCGCGAGTGCTGCTCAGCTCTGCAGCTCTAACGCGATTAGCCGATTTCTGCTCCGCGAGCGCGGACGTAATGCTCGCACACGTTGCGCGCGCCCGCACACAAAACTTGGGCACACAGCACAAAGTTCATATCTCGCGCGCTCGCCGTGCTGACGTCTGCGAGGCTGGAAAAACCTGCACGCCTCGTTAGCTCTATGCCCCCGTACAAGGCATCTCTCTTTCAGCGACTCGTCTCTACGTGTCTCGCGCTCCCCTACACGCTGATTTATCGATGTTGATTCAGCGGGCAACCTAATCGCTGAAAGCCTCGGGGAAGGCGCAGTGAGGATTACTCTCGCTTTCGCGCATCCGCGAGCGAGATTTTCAAAAATTGATAATTGCATTCAAGAGATGTGTAAGATCAGACCTTTTGGTAGAGAGCTTGGTAGAGACCTTTTGAGGGCTTTTGGGCTTGAAGTATGAGAACTACAAAAGGTTTCGTCCAAAAGAATAAAGAAGAGTGAGAATCTTGCAAAGTTTTCTTGCACACGCAAGTTGTCGCTCAGTCTTATCCCAAGAGTCAATGCTATGGCTAGAAAAATAAAGTTTCACATTGGTACACTTGATATAGTGTTATCATAAGATATTCATAGATCTCAAAAAGCATCAAAATAACCCAGAAACACTCTAAATTCCTTCGAGGGAAAAATCCCTCCAAGTAGAGGCTTTTTTGCATTCAACGGTAGAGGGATTTCAAAATCCCTCGAACTAGAGGGAAATTTGCCTCCAATTAGAGGGAAACTTCAAAATCCCTCCAAGAGGGAGAAAGATTCAGTGCATCGGTATAGTAAGGTTATGTGTCTTTCGATCGAACTCGACTCACGTATAAGACTCTTACTATAAGTGCACGTCTTTAGCTTTTGGTCCAGTTTTGCATTCCCGTCTTCTTGCGTAAAAGAGTAATGAGGACAATTCTAAACAATCCGACGAGGATGAACGGATAACCAAAATCTATGAAAAAACGAGGATGAGCGAGTTTGATTACGATAGAGTTTGGCGAGCGTATGAATTGACGCGC
>JAPYYZ010009490.1:0-11861 GCA_030522705.1 Eretmocerus eremicus
CTCTCTCTCTCTCTCTCTCTCTCTCTCTCTCTCTCTCTCTCTCTCTCTCTCTCACACACACACACACACACACACACACACACACACACACACACACACCGCGTGAACCACCTCAAACTGCTTCCAGAGTCAATGCGCTCGGTTTTGGAACTTTCTCCCTCTCGGCATCCGGCAAGCACCATTGTTTTCGCATTTCAAAGGGGTGGTAGGGGATTTCTTGTTGACACAACCCCCACAAATAATCGATGAGGACGCCGGGTATTTTTCAACGTATGGAGGTTTTTCTTTCCTTTCCATTCTTGTACGAACTGTGCGTGACCTCCTGTCGCGTGGGTTCTCAATCTGCGATAGTTATTTCAGCCCTTGTAGTAATCCGTATTCTTAGCTTTAGGTAATATGACCACCCACATCTGTGATGATTTGATATCCTTGACTAAATGATTCATCTCATTTTGAGCATCCGTACATTCTGTACATGAATAAATCTAACTTTTGCCATTGAGCGAACTGCCAATTGACACTGCCAATTGACACGCACACCGTGTCGTCGCCTCCTACGCAGAAGGGCACCCTTTGTAGCTACTAGCGAAAAAGAGCACTCTTTCTATCTATTGGGGAAGATGGGCAACTCTCGTAACCGCGGCGAAAATGGGCACGCTTCAGTACCAGACGCTGACGGAGGGCGTTTCGTAGCTCAGGACGAGGAAGGGCACTTCCCCGTAACTCGCGGCAAAAAGGGGTACGTCTCATATTTCCCGGCGAAAAGAGGCACCTCTCGTACCTGGCGAGTAAGAATGGCACCTCTCATACCTCGTGGCGAGAAAAGGCACATGTCAGTATCTCACGATAAAGGAGAGCACTTGTCAGTCTTGCCACATAAAATCATCGCGCGAATAATAGGACGTTGAATGATATTTGATTAAATATTCTATCAGGAATGTAGAGCTCTGATGGCCCTTCCCAAGATTGCAACGTTTGCAGTGTAGCAAGCAGGATGTTGACCGATTTCGTCCACAGAATATTCATCAAAACATGGAAGTCAGTCGATTCCGGAGCAATTATCTAGGGGGCTCCAGTTTGATCACCGAAGAGTGCCACGTAAGCTTCTAAAAAGCAATCAAGGATCCTGCACGGAGCTATCCGAGGGTCATTGGAAAACTAGTGCGGGAAGCATCCATCAATCATTCGAGAGATTTCGAGGAGTTAAACGTTGATTCTCTACAAATGAAGCTGAGCGAGACAATTGATAAGGGTACGGAGAGTTTCCCGGGAGCTCCCTTTCTTCTCTAAAGCTCCCGAAGAATTCTCAAATCAAGTGTAGAAATTCCATGAGACTTAACCGTCTCAGTTGAGAGATTTTGCAATTTGTTCGAACGGCGTTCACGATGGTTGAGTCAGAACTCGATTTCGTAAAAGAAATCAATGGAAATGCATGGATTCCAATACCAATGATAACATATAAAAATTTTTGAGCATTTCTCGTGCCGGTTTTGGAATAACCAATCCCCGAAGTTCTTTGAATCAACATGGGAAGATGAGAATTCAAGTCTTCTTGCTGAATATCTCAGGAATTGGAACAGAGGAAAATCTGAGGGAATTCAACACGTGGGGAGTAACGAAAGAATGATTTCATCACAAGGCGCAAAAAAATTGTGACGCGCGTTCAAGAGGTATAATAATCATTTGTTCATATCAAATCTGCTTCAACATTGGAATGGGGGCTATACAGCAACATCCCCAGTTGTCCCATTGATTTAGATGTGATTGTACCCATTGTTACTCACCGTCACGTCTCTGCCCCAATGCAATATTTTCAAACGTATCTCGACTCATTTTGAAGCTTATTCGAAGAACTTGATGACGAGCCCAAGTACTTTGAATTTCGAAGTAGATGGGGAACGCTATCCTATTTCGACGGGATAGAGATGTGATTGTTGAAAAAATTACTCTTCGCTGTGGATTGAGGCCTCATGTACTCCTAATTCCGGCGCATTTGAATATTTCCCCACGTTTCTGAGCTAACTTTGAAGCTTTTCAAAGGAAACTCGAAATGAGCTCAAAAGACGCGAAGAAATATTGAGATGCTCCGAAATTAGGAGCTCAAGAAGCTCCACTTTGTTACAACATGCAACTTTGGATTTTCAGCCAATGATATCGCTGTTTTATGGAAATGAAACAGATCAGATCTTTCTCTCTCGATTGATTTCAAAGCTCTGAACATTGAGATGCATCACACTTAGAAGCTCGACGGTTGTACTTCGCTGTGAGGGAAGACTTTCTATCCTTGAAATATTCAATCCTTATCTCAAGAAAATAACTTCTTTCCAAAGATCTCACCACGCACTTAAAAATGAGTCTAGTAATGTTAGGGAAATTTCAGAGTCATCGGAGTCAGGAGTTAGGAGAGATCCAATTTTTTCATAATGAGGAATTTTGCATTTTCGAAGGATGAAATTCCCATCCCGTGAAAATGGAATGGAGACCTCCTACATCAAAATTGAACGGGCTTTGGTTCGTTCTCAGGCTCTTGTGATGAGCTTCAAAATGAGCCAATATATGTTCGGAAATATGGCATCAGGGCAGAGTTAGAGAGACGAAGAGCTTAGATAAGTGACGATGGGTACAATTACATATAAATCATTTGGGAAACTCGAAGTGTCACAGTATCATTCCTAATTCAATGTCAAAGCAGATTCAATTTTGATGAAAGTCAACTCTTTTGTAAAAAATGTGAGGAGGACGATCCCGTTGTCAGTATTTTATGTCATTTTTTTGCAAAACTTTGAGGCGTTTCATGAGCACCCTACACAAGCTACTTCTCTGCTGAAATCCTACAGGGGTCCCGAAAGAGATCTCTATCTCGGACCTGGACGGGATCTCACTCGGGACCTGGGACTGTGGGAATTCCAGACAAAAATGATTTTTGAGACCGCAGGACCTGAAAAATGATATGCAGATCAACCATTAGCGTCAAGGTGGTTTATATCTTTTATATTGATTTTCGTTCTCCAAAGACTACTTCACGCATTTCTATTCAAGTCCTTCGCGAAATCCTTTTCGACATCAGTTATAGATTAATTGATTGTTATATCAGAGTCAATGTTTGTTATGGATTTATTGTATGAACTATTCGTTTATTCAACTGACAGAATAAGTGGTTCTTCGTAGAAAAATTCATTGGCAAGGCTTTGATTAATTATAATGTGCTAGTGAGATACTGATAACGTGTTTTTTGGGATCGCTGACTACATATTCGTGATCAGCAGTCCCGAGAATTCCTTATTAGTGACGCACCAGTACATCATCATCAATCATATCATTGCCAATGAATCCTTGCATGAAGAACCACTTAATTTCGTATCTCATTTGATTATACAATCAATTCATAATGAACATCGACTATAATGTAACAAACAACTCACCTAGAACTAATACCGTGGAGGATTTTGCGGAGAAAACCAGTGAAATTTCGTGGAGTAGTCTTCGAAATATGGGAATTAGTTTTGGAATGATTCATCACGCTGGAGCCGAGTAAATAAATATATGACTCTTTTCTAGATACGGCCCTGAGATATCTCTGGGATTCAGTCCCAAGCGTGATTAGGGTCTGCAACTTAGCCCTCTCGTTATCAGATTATAGAAATAACATCATCGAGTCGTGATGAAGTGATATCTGCCTCACAACACGAGAAAACCTTCATGTGCCCCTCGGGGCTCCTCGTCAGGCACGCCACCCAACGCTGGTGCTACCTCAAACACCATGCCGCAAATGGTTGATCTGCGGATCATCTCTGAGGTACTGCGTTCTCAAGAATCATTTTCATCTGAAATTCTCCCTGGCTCAGATCCCAGGTGAAATCCCTTCATGGATCCCTGCAAATTATCTTCAGTAGGGACAAACAGTGGAAAATTTGAGACCGCGAAGTCAGGATGTGTCCAGAGGAGCCGTTGATTCGAGACCTGCCGATGGAGTTTTAGATGAAAATGCTGACTGTGATAACAGTTCAAGAATATCCTCTCCTGTGCAACTATGGAGAGGGTGGAAAACGGAGAGACAAATCCTATGATCTCCTAGGGATCACAGAGAGAAGAATTGCCCGGGTTTTTAGTGGGTATACTGCAAGACCTGGGAGCCCTACATCCCAGGATGGCCGGCCATCCTGCAAAACGTAATTGCATCCTCCATCTTCTAGAATGAAGAAAGAAGAGAGAGAGAGGGAGAGAGAGAGACAGATAGCTGAGCGTGAGAGAGCCGGACGCTGGAAAGAATTTCAGAAATTGAATATCTCTTGAATGAAACCAACCCCTGAGCGGGGCGATGAGCTCGTCTCTCCTCACACCAAAAATGTATCTCACACATGAATTGCTCAGTTGCTGTACCCGCGTCCTCAGTCTGTCAGTGGCGTCAAGGCACACGACCGCGCAGTAGTCCAGGTGGGGTTGGACTCAGGTCTCGACTAGTCGAAGTCGGAGAGTCTCGGTAGTGCACGCCCTAATGAACCGCGAGCTGTAGAGGGCTTTGTTGACTTTTCTGGTGACTCGATTCATATGCCGTCTCCACGTTAGCTTGTTGTCCAGTGTCACACCGAAACTCACGACAGTGTCCCTGAATGGGACGAATAATCCGTCATGTACCTCAATCCCGGGCAAGTCCATCCTCTGCAGATCTCGTTATATTCCTCTCGCTACTGAGAAAGATTGCTTTGGTCTTGCCAGCGTTGAGTCGCAGGCCAGAGACCTTGGCCCACTCAGCAACAAGTCGTCATATATCTCCTAAACGAGCAATTACCTCGTTGATCTTGTTTTCATCTGCCTGCAGATAAATTTGGAGGTCATCCGCGTGAGAAAGATGATTAACTGACTGTTTATTCAGCAACCCGGTATGGTTATTGACATACGTACTAAAGAGTAGGGGCCCAAGAACGAAACCCTGTGGAATACCCAGATTGGTAGTGAGCCAATCAGAACTGCCTTTTTCTGAAGTAACTCTTTGAGCGTGACCTTGTTACTATGATTTGATACACAGAAGTGCCGTCCTTGAGAAGCCTACTTCACGAAGTTTACGAAGTGGTTTGGATGGTGAAATTGCGTCAAATGCCTTGCTGGAATCGAAAAGTAATAGGAGCGTGATCTACTGCCTGTCTATGCTTACTCGAATGTCATCTGTGAGCTTAAACAGCGCTGTCTGGGTACTGTGATGTTGCTTGAAACCAGTCTGGAAGCGATCTAGTAAGTTACTGTCCTCGAAACACTCCGTAATTTGGTCATGGGCAATTTTTTTCAGAGCCTTGAATAAGGAGTATAGCAGCGCCATAGGGCGAAAGTCTGAGATCCTTGATGGTGCTGCGGTCTTTCTGTCGATGCGATCAGCTGTGCTTGCCTCGAAGTCTCAGAAACAATGCCGTTAGCGGAAGAGGAGTTGAAAATGTGTCCAATAAGATCACCTAAGGCCGGGAGTGCCTTCGCGATCACATCCCGTGGGACTCCGTCTGCTCCACGGGCCCGCGAGGAGCTATTTCTGATGGCTAGGACGACTCCATGAAAATCCCTGGGCTTGAACTCGAAGCCCTCGTCTGAGGCCTCACTAATTTCGTCCATTGCCTCTTCAATATTCTCATGAGGTGAGACGGAAACCCCCGCGAAGTGAGCCTCCAGCTCGTCCGGGGTGGAACCATGGAGTTTCTTCTCTTCGCTCTTGGGCAAGGGGCCGAGTCCGCGCACTCCCTTCCATGTATTCTTACTTTGGTCTAGAGCGTCTCAAAGATGACTTTGGAGGGAAGAGATACGCTCCTGCTCCAGGCGCATGTCGACTCCTCCGCTGAGTTGGAAGTACTCATCCTGACGGTCGGGACACCAGCGCTGGTTCCGCTCCCAGCGCCTACGCGCCGTGTCTCACTCATTGATGAGCGCTTTCATCTCGGGGCTAATCCAAGGAGCATCGCCTTTACGGAGTCGAACCGTCCTCCCAGGCCCTAGTTCATCCAAAAAATTTTTTGAATTTTTATTCAGACAATTGAGAGCGCCTTCCAAAGTGGTTTCAGTATTTCCTAAGACTGTCCAGTTGCAGCGTAGCAAACGGTCATTTAGCTGTTTCGGAAACATGTTGCGGGAGTCCTCATACATGCAGGAACTCTTCGGCGGAGCAGGGATGAATACGTTGATCGCAACATCAATGACCGAGTGCTCGCCGAAACCGGGCAGTGACCTGTTTTGAAAATCAGTTATGGTGTCATTCTTAGTTGTTTAAATATGATCAATCCATGTATGACACATGGATTGATCATATTGGGGTTGTGTTGAGGAGTCGCGCCATGCTGCATGATTTGTGAGGTTAGTTCTTTTGATAGTGCAGTTAACGTGTTGGTGTCAGGATGAGCTATGTCAAACGAGTCTGCATTCAGATCTTTTATCACTACTTTATGACTAAAATCGCGACATAGTCGGCGTGATGAGCCGAATACTTCATCGACCTCCTGATTGGCGATAGCAGGAGGCCCATAATTGACTGCTGCCAATATTGGAGGACAGCCGCCTAGCTTCACGCTACCAAAAAAACATTCGGTTACACCAGGTTTCCCTTGGCCGGACGTGTCAGATGAAGCTCATTTCTTCACTTTGAAATCGTTACTTACATACAGGGCAACTCCACCACCACTCTTGTTACGATCCTGCCAAAGCAGTGAAAATCCTGGAATCTGAACGAGACTGTCATCCACAACTTCATCTAGCCACGATTCGGCCAACCCGAATAGATGTAAGGAGGGATCTTGAGTGACGAGCTGGCGAACTTGCTCAATTTCATCTCTAAGTGAGTTGATACTTGTAACCGAGGGATTTACGGGGTATCAGAAAAGTAGGGTTCGGGTCAAATAAAGCGGAGGCATCGTTCATGATTGATAGATTTATATCGAAAAGAATAGAATTAAATACATATATTTACAGCAATCTGAAATGGAAAGGGAAGACATGGCTTAGTAGTCGATCGTCTACTGGTGTACGTGTATAACAAAGTCGGTGTGCCCTCATTCACGGATCTACTTCACTCAGAAGCGTCGGCCTGAAACGCGGAGGGCACCCGGTGTGTACATATATGTGATCATCTCGAAATATCCTGTGTCACTGCTCTACGTTAAAGAGTTTCACGCGGAGGGTATTCGGTGTGTAAGTGTGCGGGCCTGTCCTCCTCGCCACAAGTGTGCCCATGGAGAGGTCGGAGTGGCTACCCTGGGTGTATCGATCACCTGAGTGTACCCGTGTGATCGATATCGCTGCGGTGTCGCGGATGACGGTGTCGCGACGAAGAGATTTGCTGGCCATCAGACTAGCCGCTGAGTGTGCCCGGTGGCTGGCCTTCCGGCCCTCGTCATCCTCGGGTGTGCCCAAGGATGACGAGGAGTACCGGCAGGTTCCTGAGTGTACCCGAGGACGACAGAGCTGCTGAGTCTGCTGCTTGCGGTCGACTTCTTGATCGGCCCCTCGTGGCCCAAGTGTATCCTACGGATCACGGAATTGTATGATAACAGGTAGCCATCTGGCGGCTATTCGGCGCACTCATCCGAGCGCTCGGCACTTTGGCTCTGTGACGAGCATGCCAATACGCTCGGCTAAGGCACTTTGGCTCTGTGACGAGCATGCCAATACGCTCGGCTAAGTGTTCTCGGGTATGCTCGTCACATACTAAGAAACCCCGCTATGAAAGAACTACCACTCCCTCGTGACTCTCCTGCAGCCTTACTTAGTCGAGGCGTCCTTGCCGATGCTTCTGTTGAGTCTGCGCCCCGTGCCGGCATGGTGGAACTGTTCTGAGCAGTGTTCGTGGGCTCAGAAGGCCGACTCAGGACCGTTCGACTCGCCGTGTGAATGACATGGAGATCAGCAAGGGACTCAGACACATGGGTTCAATGGTTACCGCTTAGTTTGGCCCAGAAACTTTCACCACTGTGCCAGACGTGTTTGAAGCCTCAACCCCGTGCAAGTGACCTCAAGCGTAGATATTCCCTGTATTCGTCACGGGGCAGCATCTCGTTAATGAATATTCTCCGATCTGGCATCTGGGCTTTCGTGACCGGGTAAAGCAAAGCAGAAACAATATCATGGGCTGTGAAATAGTTGTGCTTGATCGAGCGCTTGGCCCGAATCACCTCCAGGACTAGGCGGCTGTCGGAAAGTTGGATTACGTACATTAGCAATGCGCATGAGCCGGTGACCGTGGCTCGGGTCGAGAATTCTTGCAAAACCCCTCCGTTCACCGAGGGCGCCTCCCCCCCCCCTCCCCCCAGTCCCGCGCACAGGGTGCAGGACACGGACGTCAGTGATATGCTCCTTCTCCAGCGGAGGGAGAATAGTTTCAAGTACTGCAAAAGAAATATCGCTCACCTCTTCCATCCAGGCGCAGAGTCCTTTATCAATGCACCATTCATAATCAAACTCCAGCACTCAGAACTGATGCCACTGAGTCTGTTGTTCCGATCCCCAACTCGCGAATGGCGGGACGTATTCGGTTTAGGTGGAAAAGATGGACACGCGGATCGCTGGGAACACCAGCCATCACAAGAGTTGTCAATAGCATCAGTCTTGGAATTATCATGCAGAGCACTTTGATCACCTATGATTAATTCATTCGAATCAAGAATTTGACTTCTCGAGTTAGAATTTTGCTCCAGTAACATCTGACGATCTAAGCGTAACTCCTCTAGCTGGGAGCTTTGCTTCTCTAAAATTTTCTCAAAAGACGACACGCTCGCCAAGTTTCGATTATTCACCTTACTCACTGCTGGCGTGGGATGTGGAGAAAAGATGGCAGCGTCACGTCGGCTTGGTGCGAGTTAGGACGCGCCTTCCTATGCGCTTAGTCGAGACAATATCACGCCCATCCAATTACATATCGATCGACTTTTACTCTCCCACGTGCGCATCCAAACCGGGTATTAGACCTATTATTTCCGTTCAAGCTCAACTGACGCGGTACGTCATTCTAATTGAAACTCGTCGTGCAACAGCAACTGGCGAGGGGACTTTTGGACAAAGTGGTTGCATTTTCCGGACCACCAGGTTCAATACAGAGTGATCAGGACGCTCATTCCATTAAGAACGTCTTGAATGAGTCCACAGAGGCCTTTGGATTTAAGAAGATCTGCACCTCGTGGTATCCACCAACGAGTAACGGAATGATCGGGGGGATGCAAGCAACCTTCACTGAATCTCTCAAGGCTTTTGCAGAGGACGAATCAAAGTGGTACGAGATACTTCGATTGGCCAATTCACAATAATCAACGTCATGGAGAATGCGAGTACTGGATACCCGCCTCACACGCTACTGCTTGGTTGAAAAGCGAGCTCGCCGGAGTATGACGCATTTCAAGAGAACATCCCGTTTTATGACGACTCCGTAGCGCAAAGGATGACTGACCTACGAAAAATCCAGTCCTCAGCTGCGCTGAACGCAAACTACGCCGAATATCGTTACAAACATCATAACGGTATGGAATCTACTATTCAACACTTTCGAGGGGGCGAATATATATATGAGCTAGATTTACCCATCAAAAACAAATTAAATCCACAATACAGGGAACCATACGAAATTCTAAGTATAAATTACAAAACTGGAAATGGAACTCTCATAAACAACGGCCTCACGAAGTGGTACGTATCGGTCAAATGAAGAGATGCGCAGACGTCAAAATAGACACAGCTGAGAACCGAAAAGATAGAGGTGATATCTCAATTCACTCGCATTGTGCCAGAAATTACTCCGGCTCAGCGAGGAGTTTCCGTTGTAGAATTATGTCCGCCTAACGGAGAATTCGGAAGTAAACAATTCCAAAAAAATTGCTACATTCTATGAACAAAATTTCACAAACACATATTCAAAAAGTATGTCGCGGCCTCGCCCTGTGCCAAAGAAAAAACGCGTCGTCTCAACATACAAAAATTACATTTCTCAAGAATGACTTTCATTCGTGAATACACTTAGACGCTCCGAAGAATTTACAGTTCAAAAGACGATGGACGTTCGAACAAGTTCATCACCGTGCTGGACCATTCCTCAGGCCTCCTAGTGAAACGTGAAGCCTCATTGTCCACAACAACGACAATATGGACGGTCATTCAATGAATCGAACAACCATCTGTTGGAGACAGCAAGCACGCTGAGAGAGGCGTGGAGTCATCTAAGTGCATTCTGCCTCGACAAACTCCACTCGTCGGCAGTGAACTCAATCCATAGATGAATCGCCGAGACGATCAAGGACGAAGAACACACTATGAATATGAGTTCTTGAAATCCCCGCCATCGTAGATCTTGGCTCCCATGGGGAGGGGGATGGAAGTCATTTTTAGAACGCTTGACGAACGATCTGAGAGTGAGTTGGAAAATTCAATTGAAACAAGAGCGAATGACACCCGCCGCGTGGCGGAACTCCTTGCATATCAAACCGAACTAATTTGAGCAGAATTGAGCTGAAGTTCCGAAAAATTACACAAACTTTAGATCATTCTTGGAAAATTGACAGAAAATGCCTATTGAGCTAGCACAAATTCGATTCGTACTATCGCAATCCAAATCATTGAAGGTGCATCAAACGATCACGGATTCGACGTTCAAAAAACTCATGGAGATGATCTCAGGTGCAGCAAAAGGTACAATACATCCCCACTTATTAAATCCGAAAATAATCGAAGAATCCGAAGAAACTGTCAAGAACTCTTCCAGAATTAAGATTCCCGAGGACAACAAATAATGAGTCAATCATGAAAAAAGTAAAATTTCAGATAGATCAATCCCATTAGTCAACGAAACGATGATATATTTCCTCGGAATCCCACTTTTCGATCTACGTCAATACATATTACACAGAGCCTCTGCTCTCCTAATTCTGCAAAAATCGACGAACGAATTCTAAGGAACGTTCGCTTATGTTTGGCCAGAACGACATTATTTTGCACTCGATGTAGAGGCGAACACATATATGTCTTCTTACCGCAATAACATGGCTGACTTCAGTGAGCTCCGTGACAGGATGGTCCGCAAAAATCCACCACCGGTCAATGAATCCATTGGAAGATCATCGTGCAGAATAGAAATGGCCTTGAACAGGACAACCTCTCATTCGTAAATTTGCGATATTGGGGTCACGCAAATGCATGAAACTCATTGGATGCAAATTCGTGGGCCTTTACAACACTACAGGGAGAGAGGTTCTTCATTCGATGTCGAGGAAGCGAGCACCTATCAACACCAATAAACGGGACCGGCCTATTGAAGCTATCACCCGGATGCATGGACATAACATCTATCACCCGCCTCATTGCATCCAGAGACATCGAGGCTATCCAGACGTATCACAGAGGCTAGATCTTAACATCACTTGAGTAGTGGGAAGAACTAAAGGCGAGCCTGACCTAGCCCACCTACAGGGATCCATGGATGGGATATTGCACAGAGAAAGAGTGCCACCACCAGCACACGTCGAGGCACTGGAATCAGATTCAAGTCAGCGAGAGAAAATTACATTGTCCGACATCAAAATATATCATGAAAACTGATTGGGGTTTCTAACGGAGTCTGAGCCGCTCAATCCACATCCGTTCGCAGAATTGCTCCATCACGTCACGTTTTCGAGCAAATTGATGCCAAAGTTCGAAAAAACGCTGATTTCGCCATTTTCGGGGATCATTTGCTCGGAAACCACAATGGTTTCTCCCAATCTGCTGGGTCCAGTGTGTAGTCAGATAGTGAATCTCCAGAATGGGCCTGATTTGATCAACATCGGTTTGAAAATGCCTGAGATACATCGTCGAGAAAAAAACCAGAAATTCAAAAGAGGCCCCGAGACTGGCTCCGCCCTTTGCGTGCTCTC
>JAPYYZ010009494.1:0-11982 GCA_030522705.1 Eretmocerus eremicus
CCCTCCCGAGATTTGGAGTGTCCTTTAAACCCATGAAATCTTCCAGTATGCAGATTTCAGCTATTTCTATTGTTAGGAAAAAAACCGTGGGAACCACCTCAATCATGTGATTCAGCATTAATAGATTTTCGGGACTTTGATAACTGTTTCCATTGCGTTAGGGCGTGCATTTGACCCAATCAGTTAATTAACACACCGTGTTGCCGGATACTGATTTTTCATATCGAAAAAGCTGATTCATGCGGAGAGAGTTGCCTGCTTATGTCATTCAGTATCACTCCCTGGGCATTTCAAATGAAATTATCTTCCAGCAGCTCAAGGAAGTTGAATCAACACTAGTTAAACCGGTCTCTAAGGGTTTTCCCTTCTAAAAATCATAATGATCGTTGACCCATTCTAATTAACCAGAGAATCACGGATCCCAGAGCCCAGTCAAATTTCACAAGATCTCCAAACGACAGACAATGATTACAACATTGTCCACTTCAAGCGTAAGATGGGAAAACAAGCCGCGCGTCTCTTTCCCCGATATTCCATAACGAGGAATCAATGAGTGGCGCTGAGATTCCATTGGCTATTTGCATAACAAAGTTTCTTATAAAGTCCCGAATCGATGCATCCAAACACGCTCTTGCTCGCTGGGTCGAGCTGAAAATTCCAGGTACCAATATCTCTCAATGTCATCGGCTTGCGCCTTGAGCTGCACCACGCACCGCGTCAGGCGAGTTAGTATTCAAAGGAGCACTAAGCATCGAAAAAGTCACGACGAGATATTTCCATCTTACCTCGTCGTTGAATTCCTCCCACGAGCACCATCATTTACTCGATCTCCATTCTCACTGAAAGCAAGCACGAAGAAAACGCGATCTAAAATTCCTTTGTCTGTATCGTGATTCTTCTGGCCCAGAGTATATTTCCGTCCTGTGCGCGTACGCCCATTCTGGGCCCTAGCACAGTTCATTTTCCGAGCAAAGCGAGAAGAATAAGTCCTCAGGCCCTGAAATGGTTGTGTGAGCATAAGGCGGATATATTTTTTCATCACGAGAACCCTAAAACCCCGCCGAGGATTTCCTTCCTCCGTGGATTGCGCAGCGAAGGGTGTTCGAGGAAAGTTGTGTCTTGTGGAGTATGTGTAGGCCGCAAAGGTCAAGAAGATGTAAGTTACGTTTTTGCGAGAGAGAGAGAGAGAGAGGGAGGGAGGGAGGGAGATAGTGTATGTACGAGCTCGCAGTACTGTTGCACTAAAATCGAGCTCTTGTTCCGTCGAGAGTCTGTCTTCTAACTTTTGTTTTCAGAATTTTTCCTTCCGTCTATGTACGATCTTAAGCTCTCACAATTATCATATCATTCCAATGTTGATGAGTCTTCACTACTAATACCTTTGTATTGAGGGAGAGATATTTATGCGTGAATGGGTGTAAAACAGCAAGTGAACCAAGTCCCGTGTTTGAATCCTTATAAAAGTTTCTGATAAATTTAGATTTCCGATAGTCTTATTCAACTGAATGCTAGAGTGCAATGTCCATCTCCAGTGGGCTTCCATAATTGTATTGCTCCCGGCGTGTACCGCTCCCTCGAGGATACCCTCGTACCTTACACTGTTGCAGCGCGGGAGATCTCGCCGCACGTGGTCGCGTTAAGGATTCTCTACTTTTGCCATCGTTGCAGCGGAGGGACCTCCGGCGCACGCACCCGCGCCGGCAGCCTCTCTTTCTTCATCTATGTCCAGCAGAGGGGTCTCCGGCGCACGCACCCGCGCCGGCGGCCTCTCTTTTTCTTCATCTATGTCCAGCAGAGGGGGCTCCGGCGCACGCACCCGCAATGGCGGCCTCTCTCTTTTTTACATCTAAGGCTGCATAGGATCTTTCGCCGCATGCAATTGTGTTGAGGGGCCCCATGTCCACGCACCGCAAGTATACATTATTTCCATCTCGTTTTTTTCATGAAGGTCCGTCAGTTGCTCTTAGACCGTCCCCGTAACGTCATGTACTCGTGTGTCTCCGTTATTGATTGTGAAACTTCCAGTTTCGTTTGTATGTGATTGGCAGTAATCCGTGCACTAAGCTACTGGCATCTCTGTGAGTAGTCCGTGTGTATTATTATTTTCTTTTTTTTTTTTGATTTGACAGTTCCACTCGAGTATTGAATAATTGTGTGCGACAATTTGAGTGCGCCGAGGCCTGGTCATTTTTTTTGCTGTGCATTCCTTTATGATCACGGTCCTTGGTGGTGTTCACTGAATGGAGAGGTCAGATGTGATTTTATTGTGACACACGTCAGCAGTTGGTTACGATTGAATTTAAATGTCTCATATTTTTATCCCTCAGTATCCAAAGTTGTTTGGGGCGGTGTTTTTCCAGCGAACGAAGTCGTTTAAGTTCTTTATGGGTCCGAGAACATCTCGAAATTGCACGGATTCTTGAACCAGATTCCGAGACAATAACTCTGCAATTCTGACGATTCACACGGGAAGGATATGGACCCCAGCCTCGCTTTAGATCACGTAGAGCCGAATAATTGAAAAATCAGGGAGATACGTACTGTTAGATTGTTACGCGAAGAGAATTCTTGTAGATTACGTGACAATCATGAACCCATTCTCGAGACATATCTTTGTACAATAATCGCTTCAACGGATCAACGTGAGTCTTGACGGATGAATCATCCTGGAAATTCATCATCTCGTGTCCATTTATTTCGGTTTTTACAGTGATGGTAGGTTTTTATTTTTTTTTATTATTTTTTTTTCAAAATAATTTTTGTCGTCCGTCTCTCCGACGCACAGCTGTATCTCTCTCTCTCACCGCCTGAACCTTCCTCAAGTTTATTGTCTCTTTTCATAGCGACTACTCCTAGATAGTTTTTCGGAAAGACGTGAGAAAAACATAACCCTCAGGAATGGATTCTGAAGTTCCAATTTTTACTCACATTTCTTGTAGGCTTTTATAATGTGATTCTTTTTTCTTCGAGTTTGAAATTTTACTAACAGTTTGACTTACTTTTCGATGGAAAGTGATTCTGTCTCATTCCGTCTGGAGAGATTAGGTTCGCCATTCTAAGAGTTGCAAAAAAATGATTTTCTGTATCTCTTTAAGACAGACGGATTTTCCAAGATTCACCAAACTTTTCATTCATAATTCTACTTTATTAATGGGCAACTTCGATGTTCGCGATTTGCTACACCCCGTCCGAGATCGTTGTGTTATATTAGTAGACCGAATCCCGCGCTTTGTGTACATGAGAATTCGTGGCTAGTCTTCATCGCAGGGGATATCATTTGATTCGACGTATCAGGCGACGCTGCCAACGGACGCAAGTGCTCCGGTTACTCAGTATGGTCATGTGGCTGTGACTTATCGCGCTCAGATAAAGTATGTTCACCATGGATTTGACTACGATTGTGGCTATCGTAGCTTAAATGAGAAAAAGACCGTAGATAATCCCGTAATAGATTCTCGTGCTGCGCCCGTCCGTATCTTTCTTATTTCTTTAGCTCTTTTACCGTAACTCCCCTCGTGTCGGAGGACAGTGATGAAGACCATCGATCGACGACTCGGCGCTCCTAGCGCGCGTCGTTTTGACTCCTCACAGTCCCCTCTGAATCCCATACGTAATCGGACTTTGGAGACGATTAACACATTGACAAACTCCTCTTTCCGATATGAGCTCTAACAAATTGTATCGATCCTCGCGACGCGCGCAAGTTCCGCGAGGGAGTTTAAGTTCGGAAATAGACCATGAATAGAATTTTTTCGACAATTATAAATACGGACCCCTACTATGAACCATATCCAGTGTTTGTCAACACTCGATAGGACTTCCAAGACAATCGACACACCCGTTCATTTCGAATAATCTTTTCAAAATTCATTGACGCAAGCTTCCAAATCTGCCCTTCCAATAAGATACTCAGTCAAATGTTACAATCGTTAGGAAAAGTTCGTTCCTTCAATACAAAATTTATTTAGAACTTTTGATCCTCGCGCGTGACTGCGGATTTTAATTAGATTTTGAATAGAATTTTCTCAACAGTTGGAGAATACATGCAGTTGGTATATACTCTGTCGGGTGTTTTCGGTTTGATAAAGTTTCTGAGATGATTCACCGATCCAATTCTTTGACGTGAATTTTTGTCTAAATATGGAGATGCATGTGTTTTCGGAGTCTGTCTGTTCAGTTACTTGCTCAACAGGATTTTATCAATCATTGACAGATTCATCCCTCCGATATGAATTCTCTGAAGCACGTTTCTTGATTTCCGCGTGTGGATTTGAACTTTAAATTTGATTCTGAATCAATTTTCTCAGCAATTGATCAACACATGCCTTTGATATGAGCCTCAATATGAAATACACTGAGAAAAGTTTGGGACGTATTCCGTATCCATCGGTATGAGCGCCGAGCGAATTTGAGGGTAAAGTGCGACCCCGACTTTTGGGACAACTCCTGCCCCAAAATCGGACTCGAGTCGTCTCGCGAGCGCGGAGCTGCGAGTGTGAATTGTTTTCCCGAATAATCTCACGAATCATTCATAATTTGCTACTATTTGGAATATTTGATCAAGTTCATCTTGTGATATACGTATACTTGCATTCGAAATCACATCTCTAGTCCTCCAAATTGTTTAGATTATTGAAACTGTATTCTGTGCGTCCAGTTCATTCCTTTTGCGGTGACTGAGCAGACAACCTCCCACCAGTTTATCGATACTCATACATGCAAATAGATTAGCGTCTGTGTGAAAAATTTGGGGGTCTCTCACGTGCCAAATTTTTGGGAGACGCTCTGGCCGCTCGTGAAAGCAAGTAACGTGCCAAACCCCTCCCAGTGCATATCAAACGGTTGTCGATCCTTTGCGCGCAGTGTGCGCTTCCTCAAGTTCTGTAGCTTCCTAATTAGATTCTGGAATGAATTCTATCAACAACTGTCAAACACATATTTCTTACATGAATCCTGAGTAGACCTTACGCGCGGAACGTGCGTGTTTTCGAAATCTAGTGTTATTTAAAAGCTGGTGCCCTATGCTTTCACCCGCTCATTCCATATTTTACTTCCAAACACGACATGTTATCCCGAGTTGAAAAATGTGTGTAACTAGTGTGAAGGAGCGAGAGTAGCAATATTCTAAGCCCGAAAATTTCAGTTTTTATTATTACTATATCTTTTTCTCAAAACTAAACATTACTTGGGAACACTCTCGTGGCAATATATCTCTATTATGTCTAGAATATTCTCCGCATAATCTCCAGATTCTTATGACATACATTACGAAAGCTACCACTAAATATTGGAAGATGTGCTTGTGGGTCTGGGAAGTCGGTAGGTTGATGTAAAATGTTATTCTTGTGATGGCCCGTTATAATTCACGTGACTTGATCGTCCGATCCTATCCATTCAGTCTGTCTCAGTATTCGTCTCGGGAAGAGCTGTCAAATTCCATGTCATGAATATTGATTGTGCAATTTCTGAACATCTATTTATTATCTTGTTTTAGGTACAGCATTGACACTGTGTCGATACGATAGAAATATGACAGAGAGTAGGTTCGTAAAGGAAATAGGAAATCTCGGTCTATCGAGTGCTATCCATCAATTTGTTCTTCCCCGGGTTGATGATGTGCTTGGCAATCAATGTATTGCTGGTATTGCTCGTCGTGTTTTGCAAGTTGGAGAAGCGGAGAAGAGTGAAATTCTGAGAGTTGCTGTGGATGAAAATCCTGATCGTATTCCTTTATATAAAATTTCGTGCCATCAGGCTCGTTGCGGTACACATCGTGTTGCAAAGGAAGAAGCAACTAAGGGAGCTCCCGTTGACAATTTTCACCTTTTAGAAAGTCTCAAGTTGGGTCACGATTCAAATATTTATCAACGAGAACGGGAGTATATCATCAATTCGGATCCCGAAGAAAGGGTCGAGTTACTACGCTTACAATGTTGATCTTCGAAAATACTACACCGGTTATCTCGAGAAGGATGAAATAATTCAGAAAAGTCTTATATCTGTTACAGAGCACCGTGGTGTTTTGAATTTGCCAGGGTTGAATTATTCATATTCCTATATTTCGGGTGTCTGTGCTTTTGGAGAGATTCATGTTGAAGATTCTAATTTAGCTTCATCTAATTTGGTATATTTCAATTTGTCACATGTAGATCTGGATATGCCGTCAAAGTTGTGGTTGGCCGTTCATGATAGACGAGCCTTGATCCGACTCATTCAAAAATTGTTGCATCCCTCTAAGGTTTCACAAAAAGTTAAGCTGTTATATCGTGAGTGTATCCATGTTTTGAATCACAAAAATGTTCATCTCACAGCATCATTCTTGAAAGAGCATAATATTGGCTTTGACACCTTTTATCAGTATCCTGGCGATTTGGTATATATCCCGAAGGGAGTTTTTCACCAAGTAATTAGCGTGACTCCGAATTTTGCCGAGGCTATAAATTATGCCGATGCTACTTGGGCTGTAATTACGGATCATGTCTCATATTGCAATTGTTCCGAAAATGCTGTGACGTATATAGCTCCTGATCATCATTGTGTTATACGATCGATATGTATCAGGTTGAAAATCCATGATTGTCCCGAGTCTGGTTGTGTGTGGTCGACAACAGTGAAAAAGAATTTAATTGCACATCTCAGGACTGAACATTCTGTTAAAACGCCTACACCTGATTGGAATTGTGATCTTTGTCATGTGACTGTCAGAGCAAACAAGAGAGCTCGTCATTTCAAATCAAGAACACATAAAGGTGTGTACCGATTCTCAGTATAGATACCTTTTTATATCGCGTGATTTTATAATTCCTTATTACTCATTTCCAGGAGCTGTTCAGAAATCTATGGAGGGTGGTACTAGTGATGGCAACCCTACTCTGATTGTATGTTCTCATTGTGGTTGATCTTTTCTTGACCTTGTGTTTCGTGATCACACGCGTGTGTGCCAAGCTGAGAAATTCTGTTGTGACTTGTGTGGGCAGTCATTTACTACGAAGTACGACGTTAAGCGGCATATGTTTCGCTTGCATTTATCCACGGTGGTATGAATTTTATTGGCGTCCCAATTGCCGTTACGTGGTGTATAAGAATTAATTATTCTAGATATTATTGAGTATATAATCGTGGTATGAGAATCGTTTCCGTGTATATTACCGATGGTAATATGGGTCGACTTTGAAATCGTGTTGGAACTAAATATTGTTCTTTTGGTAAAGATGCAACCTGACTCGATTTGTATGGAAGCCTAAGCTAATACGTTCTATGTATAAAATCTTCTCTAGAGTTTTATCTCCCCTCCCCCCTCCTCTTTTTTTTTCTTTTTGTGATTCGTGTTGTTTCATTATGAGTATTGATGAAAGTGGTTTCATTACCAGTATACTATGATTACTTCCGGTATCGAACTTGATTATATGTATATATGTGGCATTCCCGATTCTAAATATCCCTATAGGTTATACGATGTTTCATAATTCCCTATTTATTAAAGTATTTATGAAATAGAATATATAGAATAAACCAATATATACATATATATATATATATATATATATATATATATATATATAAATAAAAGTAGATAGATCGAGGAGAGAAAGAGGGTGACTTCACGCTTATTAGAGTATTTTTTATATAGAATATATAGAATAAACAAATATATATATATATATATATATATATATATATATATATATATATATATATGAATAATAGTAGATTGTTCGTGGAGAGAAAGAGGGTTACTTCACGCGCTTTTCAGTTGTTTGTTTGTTTCTTAAATCGATTAATCGCCTGACAGATCAATCGAATCTATCGGAGTACACGCTAATTTAAGTTTATTCGCGTGAACTACTCTCCTTCTCCCATTGATGTGATTATTGTAAAATGAGATATCTCCAAACCCAAATTGATGATCTTTACGTAATTTCACAGAGATTCTCCTCTCATAATGAGCTATCAGTACGAATTCTTTCAGATTTTTCTATTGTTCTCTTTTTTTGATATTCAAGACAGAGGCTGAAATCCCTATCTTCCCCGTGTAAATTGTCGAAACTTGGAGGATTAATATCTCGGGATTCAGGTTGACGATTCTTCTGAAATTTTGATACGTTCTTCAAACCCATGAAATCTGTCAGTATGCAAATTTCAGTAATTTCTATTGTTGGAAAAATTACCGCCCAAACCACATGAAATGGCTCCCTGAGAAAATATTTTGGAGACTCTACCTGAAGAGTAGGTCGAAAAAATTGGGTGACTAAAGTTTCTCCGCAAAGTGGAGTAAATTGGGCCACCGCCATCCATAATCAATAGGTCCGAAAAGATGGTTCAATGAGCATTCACAAGAGCATTCTAAACTCGCTAATCCCCATTTTTGGTGTTTTTCCTGTAATCTTGGGAGACTTCACCCTCTCCAGGAGGATCATTATAGCGATTCAAACAAAATCCTGTCTAGTATCTTTTCTCTCCTCATTGCGAATTTCGGATCCATTCCAATGTAAGCTAAATGTTTAATATTCAACTTATTAGATGAGATAGATCTCATCGATATTGGGACTCCATCGCTTGATTGATGAAGTCATATTGAGGAAATGACTTTTTCATTTTTTCGAGTCATTTATCGCAGCGCTCAAGCTGTCGATCGTAGCTTGATGAAGGCTCAAGCTACGACCTTCGAGGCTCCACTTTTAATTTAGTTACTGCAACCCGAAGGGATTTTTAGTCATTTCTCAAATGTGATTTCATCAATCGAGTGATAGAGTCTCAATATCGATGAGATCTATCTTATCGATATAAGTTAAATATGGTCATGGTTACTTGAATGGCCTTAATTGAGAAGCGACACGAAGTTGTATTAATCTATCCTGAGTGGGCTAACTTGCCACCTCCCCGGTGGCGCAGCTGATGGCATGCCGGTCTAGAATACCGAAGAGCGTGGGTTCAAACCCCACCCGGAGCGATTTTTTCATCTCTGTATCGCTTTCCAAAAAATTAAAATCCCTTCGTGTTGAAGCAATTAAATGAAAAGTGGAGCCTCGAAGGTCGTAGCTTGAGCCTTCATCAAGCTATGATCAACAATCTGAGCGCTGCGGTAAGTGGCTCGAAAAAACTGAATGATTAATGATCCACACGTTTACTCTGGTGAGTCCCACCGGTGGGACACAACTTTTATCGGCTTCTAGCCAGCGTAAGATAACGCAGACACATGCGATGGGTTATGTTGCGATGTCACCTCATGGGTGAATTATGTGTCTATTATGTCTAATATTAAACTTTCATCCTCAAGAAGACACAAAAACGGGGTGGCCTTAGTAATTCCACCTAGTTACACCAGCAAATTACGAGCAGCGGTCGGGCGACACGGGGTGTACCCGATTCCGTGGGTCCCGCGTATTCTTATATGAATTCAATAAAATTACCCATTTTCGCATCTGTTTTGTGAAATAACAATAAGTTCAATATCAATGGTCCAAATGGAACCTATGTGAGCGCGCATTTCGCAGGTAATCGCACAGTTTTTCACGTCTAACAAGATTCATTGACTGCTCTCTAAAAAGTATTCGTGTCATTTTTACCCTTTCGGACACTGAACACAAAGTGACCAAGGTCGAAGAGTGTAGATTTACTGTATTGAACATGGTGTTTTGCCCGTCTTGTACTTTTTACTACCTACTCGTGTGATACTTTTTACAGAGTGGAACTGGATTCGATGATGAGAGATTCGATTATTCACGGTATAACGAAGAAGGGCACACCCTCTCGGGGTATCTCAAAAAGTGACTTCACTTTCGATTTCAAATTACTCAAGCACCGCACTAATTGAACGCATTCGGGTTCATTTTTTGCGGGATCGAGAGACCTTTCACGCGAGCTAAGTTATATTACGTTGAAAAAATGGAGGGAAGCCTAAGTTATAGTAGAAACCGCTTACTATCATCCAATTGAATTCGTTTATCTTATTCGCTTTGTTAATGGCATAGGCTGTAGCTCAAAAAGGCTTCAAGCGTTAGGCTCTGTGGCTTCAGTCATCATCTTTTGATGCTAAAAGAGGACGATTCCCCAAGTCTCAACCAAGCGATGATGCGAAGGTTGTGCACTCTCCCGATTAGTAATAAAGTCCTCTACGGGGGGTCGGAGAGGTGGAAAAGTGAAAGTTCCGTAGGTGGGAGGAATAATCCCTAAGGCGTATGTTTTGAGGCAGTTCCAGAAACATTCTCCAACAAGAATTGAAAAAATCGATAAAGATTTTCCATAATATGATTGGTTCTCCCATTTTTTACTCATCACTCAATCGCCTCCATTGTTCACTCTCATCTTTCACTTTTAAAGAAACTTCAAAGACCATCAAAGTATACACACGTATCTCGCGTGAAAAACTTTGAAGATGGTCCATAGAAAGTCCAAGTTCAGACTTTTGTTAATATGACGATTGAAGCTCAGTTCAATGTCAAATAACTCCTCTTGCTGATGAGTTCATTGAAAATTAAGAGGTTATGCCTCGTCATCGTTAAAGGAAATCCAAAGACGCTTGTGAGGTAAAAACACATCGATTTTACTGTACATACAAATACTGGCATTTGTTTATGCAGGATATTAGATTTGATAAAATCAGAATATCTTCTTCCTTCTCGTAAATATGAGTATGATTGAACAATCAAGACCAAACTTGATTAGGAATATCTAACAACAAAAGATGCTCGTGATATCAGTCTCAACAAAATTTGATGAGTGCGCGAGTCAGCGCTGCCAAAAATGGGATTTGAGAAATTGAAATATCTAGATATTAATTGTAAAAGTATATTTCAATCATCAGAGGTCAAATAAACAAAAACGATGCTATTGTAATGAGCTAACATGCGTGCTGAGCAATGCTTGTCTAGGCTGAAATTGAGTGCGATCGTTTTCTTATCATCGATCATAATTAAAAAATGATCTTGATTGAGTTGACATACCCATTTTCATGTTGAGGAAGGAGATATTCTAATTTTATCAAAGCAGTTAGTCCACCAATCACGATCTTATCATACTTCGTGAGCTTTCAGAAATGATTCTTTCAGCACTCCGGCCAGTAAGTGCTACTTCCGCAAATTTGGCGTATCCCGGCTACGTCGTGCAGAAAAACAGTTTTACTTGACGCCTTGACTTTCTAGCTCTGAAAAATCGCTATAGACTAAATAATTCATGAATAGATATCAAATATCTTCTTTTTCATTGGAAATCTGTTACTTTATCTCATATTTGAGAAGGCCCTGTACCCGTTAGTGGATAAATAAATCAATTAATCAATCAATCAATAAAGAGATAAATGAATAAATATCTGCCTCGGCCGCAGCGTAAGGAATCCTCGGATCACATGTTCGTTGGCTTCGGCCGGCGATTACATAGAATCTGACATCTTTCTTATTTTCGTGGCCTAAGACGGTAATATATCCATTTCATCACTCTAACCTAAGATTGTCTCGTGCAAGCGCGGTTTGAGGGTTCTCGTGATGAAAAATATATCCGCCCTAAGCTCACACAACCATTTCGGGGCCTGAGGACTTATTTTTCTCGCTTCGCTCGGAAAATAAACTGTGCTAGGGCCCAAAATGGGCGTACGCGCACAGGACGGAAATATTCTCTTGGCCAGAAAAATCACGATACAGACAAAGGAATTTTAGATCGCGTTTTCTTCGTACCTGCTTTCAGTGAGAATGGAGATCGAGTAAATGATGGTGCTCGTGGGAGGAATTCAACGACGAGGTAAGATGAAAATATCTCGTCGTGACTTTTTCGATGCTTAGTGCTCCTTTGAATACTAACTCGCCTACACTGAGAAAAGTTTGGCACGTTACTTGCTTTCACGGGCGGCCAGAGCGCGTCCCAAAATTTGGCACGTGAGAGACCCCAAACTTCTCACACGGACGCTAATCTATTTACATGTATGAGTATCGATTACCTGCTGTGAGGTTGTCTGCTCAGTCACCGCAAAAGGGATCAACTGGACGCACA
>JAPYYZ010009499.1:0-15433 GCA_030522705.1 Eretmocerus eremicus
ACTGGATCCTCCTGGACATGTGTGAACTTCCCAGAATTATTCACCCTCCCGGGCATCGAGCGTGCAAGGTAATAGCCGCGGGCGAAAAGCTGCTGCGCACTCGTGCAGGCTGCGCACTGCGCACTCGGAGCGCATCTCCGCAGTCTCGCACACTGGATCCTCCTGGACATGTGTGAACTTTTCAGAACTATTTACCCTCCCGGGCATTGAGCGCGCAAGGTAATAGCCGCGGGCGAGAAGCTGCTGCGCACTCGTGCAGAATGGTTGCGCGCACCCAGAGCGCATCTCCGCTGTCTCGCACACTCTTTTGAATCCTCCTGTACATGTGTGTTTGGTCCCCTCATCAGCTTGCAGCGTGGGCGTGCGAGCGTCGCTGCGAAGATCGAACGCGCAGCGGTTCGAAAATAGCTGCGCGAGCGAAAATCCTGGAGCGGGGTACGGTTCGAAAATAGCTGCGAAGCTTGCGCGCGCACTCGTGCGGCACCGCGCTATTCTCGATACCCTATTTGGAGCTGTCTCACACACCCGGATCCTCCTGTACCTGTGTGATTTTTCCATTCGCTCGAGCATCTATTTCCGTGCGCTCTCGCGACTCACACCTCAGTCTCGCTGCGTCATCTACTCAGGCAACATTACCGCGCGACTTGAGTCTCTGATACCAAGGTCACACGGGACCTGGGGACCTGAGGGCCTCGGGACCTGGGAGTCATCTTCAGGAACACGAGTTACCCTCCCGGGCACTTTTATAAAAACTTTCGACTTGGGTCTGACTTTGGTCCAGGTCACCCGGGAGGGTGCTCGTCATGGAACTCGTGTTCCTGAAGAGGATCTCCGCTGCGCTGTGGTATCGGCGATACTTATACTACTAAGGTTACATGACCCTGTGCTCGGAAAATGTTGAGAATTCGAAAATTTGTCACATGAAAACTCGGCATTTCTCCACCCCAGCAAACCATTTCAGACTCAGAATTTCGTAAGATTACCCAACGTTTGACTTGGGATGCGACACCCATGAAGACAACCGAGATGGAAATGACTTCGAATAACGAATGCCTTGCTCGCGCCCGTGATTCATGGGTATTTTGCACCGAGATTCGATATAACAGAGCACAGGCGAGAAGTGATCTTGAGGTTCCCTTATTGCAGTGGAAACTTGTCAATTGCCGAATTTCTTCATCCCAATCCTTGTATTCATAGATCCATGCTGTATTTCCCCTTTTTTCTGAGTCTTGAAGGCACTTTGTTTTTCAAAGCCAATTCAATGGCATACCACAGTCTATCACTTGGAATACCCCTTACGGAAGAAATGTGCAAGTGAACATGCACATATTCATGCATGAAAACATGCATGGAATCCTGAGATTCCGTCAATTTCTCAACATGCATGTTCTCATGCATGATTCCATGGGTCTCAAATACATGATTCTCGCGGATCAAATTTCAACTTCGAAGAAATTCCATGCACGATCCTATGCATATGAATTTCTGTGATTCTTGCATTCATACTTTGAATTATATATTCTGGAATTGGTTTTTTATATGAAAGTTGGGGAGAATAAGAGTTACGCCAAGGATTGTGAGTTTATATGTGTGTGTACTCATGTCTGTGACGATGAAGGCGAGTCATCGTATGACGTAGTCACTTTGAATGACATTGCTCGCATGACTACTCGGACAATTCCCTCTCGCATGCTCCATCTCCGAGTCATCGATAGAACATGCACGAAATGAGGGTAAGATTGATGCATGGTATTATGTATGTTCCTCGGATGAATGACATGAGTGTAGTAGGATTATGCATTGGCAGAGGTGGGTTTGGGGAAATGCATGTGTTTAGGCTCACGAAAAAGGCGTCGTTTTCGGTGGATTCGGGAGGAATTCCTTGAGATACTGGAAGTATTTCATCAGTCTCTGAGAGAGCCATCCTTACGGGACAAATTCGCCAGTATACATGCAGATATTCATGCAGGAAAACATGCATGAGATCCCGAGATTCCTCCAATTTCTCAACATGCATGAAAACCTGCATGATTCCATGGGTTTCAAGATACATGATAAATGACAATCATGTATCTGATTGTCGCGGATCGAATTCTGACTTCTAGGAAATTTCGTGCTTCATCCTTGTTCGGGAGAGACGGCTCATTCTCGCAATCTAGAACGTTCGAGAGCGCAAGGTTTGGGAAGCGGGAGCATTGACATTTCATGTCCCCCCAAAAATCACGGAATTTTGTGGTGCATTTAAACGGCCTAAATTCGGCAACCTCGCACCTCGCTCCGCTACTCTCGCACTCGATCGCGCTCTAGCTACCGAGAATCGGCAGTTGACAACCAACCCCCGAGCTGGAAAATTGTCGCCAAGCTCGCTCGCTATTTCGCGCCGCGAGCTCCATCGCAATTTTGCGAATCATTTCCTCCGCGCCGCGATTCACTCCCACTCCTCTCGCGTCTTTTCTTTAACAAGTGTAGTGAAACGGAAGTTGAACAAATCAGTAGTGCTTTTTCCGAAATCGAGTGCGCTCATCTGTGCACGCTTCCACTCATTGTCGAGCGCCCCACCACGTCTCAAATTGAATATTCTTTCGAATCTTTGCAAATTTCTGGTAGCAGAGCGTGGTTGAGGCTCTGCATCTCGATTTCGTGCACTATGATCGCGAGTGATTATCCTCACGCGAGTGATAGTGAAGTGAGTGCGCGGAGAAAAGAGGAGCTCACGGCCATCGGACGTTAGTGTTCGACGCGAGCATCACATCGTCGTCGGAGCAGTCCAGCCTCGAAAATCGGCAAGCCACGGCTCCAGAATCCGGTGTGGACATCCTTGGCCCCGCAGCAAGCAGAGGCGCAGAAGCAGCGGTGCGGCATCGTCTCCATGAAGGCTGCAGCAGTGCGAGTGCGCGGTAATATCTACGCGCGCTTCCGGGAATCTCCCGCGCAAGGCGCCATCATTGCTGCTAGTCAGAGCTACGTCATCGACGCGGCTCTCCGCCCACCGCAACCGTGCTCTCTCCCTACTCACCTGCTCCGCCCAGCTCTTGCAGTCCAGGAGAGGGGACAGGTCGCTGCGGGCCACGCGCTCTACTTGGAGAGCGCGCACATAGGGAGAGTGGGGATGAGGTGACTGGCGCGCGTCGCAGTCGCCGCAGAGCAACGTATTGGTGAGCGTATTGTTCAATATACCCAACATTCAGCACTCGCGGAGCGCACTGTCTTTCTCGCGCTGCCGCGCAACTCACGCTCAGCTGCGAAACGAGCTGGAACTTAGATCGGCGCTGCATCGAACACGCTAAATATATTGCTCGCAGCATCAGAGTGATAATTACGTTGCTTCCTTCAGTAATATCGGTCGTTGCATGACCGGGAGTCAAATGGAGTGGTGCTCACGACTCTCTAAATGTTTGTGTTGTTGCTTAAATGTGGTATATATTGGCGCATGGATTTGAACAGCTGTATGGCAAATAGTTCGTTCGCGTTCGTACAAAAGCCGATCCATCACTACGGCTAGTCATGGAATAGTCATAGTTATTGTTCCTAACCCCGAATAGTCGATCGTTAGCAAATTTCTTGGTTCGCGGGGACTTGTTGGTTTTGATTGTCCAAACTTGTTTTATTTCAACGTTGAATTTTATTCAATACTAAACATCATTATGGCTGCTAGAGAACTCTTTAATCAGCGAATTCAGACAATTAATTATATCAAGAATTTTGTGCTGAATACCAAAAAGAAGGGAGAGCAAAACGTCAACCACTCTTATCTCAAAACACGATTGGAACTGTTTGATAGCTACTGGCGGGATCCTACTCAACAAGATAGGGCCTTGCAAAAATACAAAGAAGAGCTTGGACACGAGGATTATCTTAAGAAAATGAGATATTTGGAAGTCGAATCAAATTGGACTGATATAAAATCAGAATTGCTTGATCTCATAGCCGAGAAGTTCCCTCCACCAACTCCTCCTCACAACTCATTTGTGCATGAGGCCAACGCGACAACATTACAATTTGATGCACAAGAACTTATTCGCGCGTCGTCCAAGCTACAGTCCCTCCCACGGTTGGAACCTCGTAAATTTTCAGGCAACCAAGTTGATTGGGAGTTTTTCAAAGAACATTTCACTTCGGTCATTGGTGCAAATCCGGATCTGGATTCTGTAGCGAAGTTGAATCTATTGCTTGATTACGTGGAGGGTGACGCAGCCAAACTGATGAAAGGTACGAATACGCGAACTACTAGTTACGCGATCGCTTGGTGAAAATCATGTCGCAGATACGATAATCCTCGGTTGAGACTGAATATTCATTCAAACGAGTTGATATATTTATCTCCCTTGAAATCAAAATCAGCTCAAGCTTTTTTTATGCTATATTCGCGTTGCCCGTTGCTCGCTCCCGCTCTCCTGTAGCCGAGACACGCACGCGCGCCTATATGTGTGTGTGGCACAGCCTACAGCATCACTCGACAAGGCATGACAAGGATTGATCATCAAATCTGGCAAGATTTGTGCTATAGAACGATCAAACAATCCCAGTACGAATGTATGTTGGTCTACGGTGCAAATTTATAGCTGACAAATCATCTATGGTGATGAAAGCATGATACATGTTTAGGTTAATTGGTATTTGTTTGCAACGATAAACTACTTAGCTGAATTTTCCAAAGTCTGCTGAAAACTGCAGCGACATTGGTTTGGGTAATTTTTTGAATATCGGTGCTCCAAAAGAAATCCCTGGTGTAACCTCCTATATCTTTTTGGAGACACATGAATAATTAACAGTATAAGAACAACTCTCAAAGTATTTTCAGATTATTTCTGGTATCATATATATACCTTGCGTTGGATTGACAAATCGCAAGTCTCCTATGAGGAACAATATGCACTCTCGTCCAATTTGGATAAATACCAAAAGCATGAAAATGTAGGTGGTTGTAAGACATAAGTATTTACATTGATGAGCCATGAAATGTCACTAGCAGTCAGCGGCTATTCTTGCAAGCATTTCTCCTATAGGCCATAATCTCCTGAAATCAAGACTTATCGTAAGAAAAGTACATTGCACTGGGAATGAGATATTTGTTTGAATCTGTTCATGTAGCTGAAGTGTACCCTGGGTATTTCCTACACAAGGTTGAAACTAACATTTTGTGAATAAAATACTGAGAGCCAATACAAAGGAGAAATCAGTGTGGATTGTCTGATGCTGTCATGAGGATAAGATATCATGACCCTCCCCAGGAGGACATTTGGCGACAAACTTGTGGAAGCTGTTGCCTTCACTGAAGATAATTTCAATGAGAATGATCTCGAACTGCACCCATGGTGTCAGTTGTATAAGATGTGATGTAAGGTATACCCCCCTGACTCACAGACAGACCCCAAAGATAAGGAGAGTACAATCAAATTGATACAGTCGTGCAATGTTGAGAGCCACAATGACTCAGTTGATATAGTTGGATACAGCTCCCCATACTTCAATGAACGAGATTGACTGTCGATCACTCCTGACTTTGGAAGATCTCGACAGATTCACCAACTTCTTAAGCAACAAACTACGACTTTCAGGAAAGTCCCACGAAGATTCCCTATCATTTTCCCGAATGGCAGATCTCGAATGGTCATTTTCCCGAATGGTCACAAACCCGAATGCAAAATCTCCCGAATGTTTCATTTCCCGAATGTTTATATTCTCAAATGTATTATTCTCCGAATTCTCATTGACCCGAATTTACCATTTTTCATGGAGGTTCATAAGCATGGAACGTGGGAATGTATATAGATGTGTGTATATTCATGCAATCGAAACAAAAGTATCAGAACAAAATTACAATCCAAAGTACAATAAACATTCGTATACAACAAAAGGTTCGGAATATGACATTGTGTGCGATGGCGCGCAAGTACTTCAGGGCTTCATATTCTTCAAAGCTTTCGACAATATTCCTCAGTTTCCGTTGATATTCTTGCCATTTCCTCTTCGGTGCAGCTTTCAGAATTCTGTCCAGATTCACTTCTAGGATGGCAATCTCAGTATCCCCCTGTTCTTGCTGAAATTCTTCGAGAAGGGAGAACAAGTCAGGGTGATCCTTGCCCACCAAGCCATGGAACCGGTTGTGCCATCCCTCGCTGATGTTATTAGTTCTATGCTCACCTTTCAAAGTGGAATCATACTGATTCCAGAAGCTCATAGAATTTCAGAGTGCCTTAGCTTGGCCTCGTCTTCTACCCCGTCCACGAGCTAATCTTCCAAAAATATAGTTTTCAAAGAAATATTAAACACTGGTTCCAGATCTGCTGGATATGATTCTTTGAATGACTGGAAATACTGAATGACTCGATCTGTAGGTACAAAGGCCAATGCTGTCAACATGTGACCATGAATTCTCAGTGGAAGGTCGTCACTGTCATAGTGTCTCTGCAGGCCAAAGCCTTGAATCTTCCGGTAAACTGATTGACCCAAATGGAAGAAACAGCCAGAGAGAAGAACGCCTTGGGAGACATCTGAGCAGGCATTAATGATCGATGATTCGAAGTCACCCATTATCCTGTTTGGCTTGAAATCTGGGATCGCATAGCGATTCGCAGTCTCTACCACAGATCGCAAAGCTAGTACATACTGGTGAGTTTCACTTGAACTTAATAAAGCATATACTAGGGGCAACGATACCATCTCTCTTGAAACGTCTGGATTCCTACGATTGCCTTCTACTACACCAAGTATCGTGAATACCTGGCAGGAAATAGTTGGGGACACCTGAAATATACAGTGGAAATCCAAAAATCCAAGGAATGATTACAGCTCATTATTCCTTGAAATTAAAATTCGAGAAGGTCCATTACCTTGAAAGTACCGTCGACAAACCAAACTTCACTTTGAGAGAGAACCTCAAAATTACGTCTCGTCGCAATAACAAGTACTCCGCCATGCGGGAGATCATCAGAATCGTCTGAATCATATATGAGAAACGAGTCTCCGGTAGCAGTACTTTGAAATCGCTCTGGAATTTCTCCTAATTTGTCAAGTGACTTGGAATTTGAAGGCATATTCCGTCGACGTGTACGTCTGAGAGTCTGTTTGATATTCTTCCTCTCCAGCAACGAACTGATGACGCCTCCAGATAATTGTCCCAGTTCTCGTCTCGAGATCCCAGACGGAACCTCCCGATATTTTCCTGCTCGTCGTTTGAGCCGATGCATCACGGAAGCAGCCTCTGCCTCATCACGATTGGGAGCATGCGAATGCTCGGATTTATCAGGCCCTGCCGTATCATGAGTGAATCCTCCGAAAACTGACAAGTAGAGGACCAACCTTGCGGATCACGAATTTGGCCAAAACTCTGGGAATCATCATGTTTCGGTGAGAAATGAAGATATCCCAGAAGGTTTAGACCAATAAGCCCTCTGTTCCGAGATACAGCCAGGGACATGAGCATTGCTACTATACCTATATATATGACTTTTCAACACGGGCCTATGAGGGCAATGTTAATGTCCATCGCTGTATCTCGGAACACAGGGCCTATTGGTCTAAACCCTCTGGGATATCTTCATTTCTCACCGAAACAAGATGATTCCCAGAGTTTTGGCCAAATCCGTGATCCACAAGGTTGGTCATATCATAGATCTTCCACCGGTGAACGAGAATCTTACCCCTCAATATCACCAATTTTTGCCCGGTCAAGGTTGTTATCGCACGAGCCTTGCATCCTCTCGCTCTCAATCGGTCACAATCCCAATACGTGTTTGGGTTATCAGCTAGGGGTTTTCTCGATCTTTGATAGAGAAAACCACGTATCCGCAATCTAGTTTCACTGATTAGCTCCGAAATATGTTGAGTAGCCATCACATATATTCACAAAATATTTGTAAACGAATAAAAACCACGCAAAACTCTTGTGAAAATGCTCAAGAATGCGGTTGTGTAGCAAGCGAGCTAACCGCTGAAAAATGTTTCAAAACACTTCATCAGCACAAGCGAAAGTGCGATATGTAACCACAATATTCTGCCTATACTTAAAAATTCGATTAGGGTAGAACTTGACAGAAACATCATTTGGGAGAAAAACTTTCGGGATCTTCACTATCCGAGAATAAAACTTTCGGGAAATTTACTATTCGGGAGAATGAACATTCGGGTTATTTATTATTTGGGAGAATGAACATTCGGGAGCGAGGATTCGGGTAAATGACTTTCGGGTTCCTGACGATTCGGAAAAATGATCATTCGGGATTCCACATTCGAGAAAACGAGCTCGAACGTCCCGCGAGTGATCATATATAGGATACCAGGAATAATCTGAAGGTACTTTCAGAGTTGTTGTTATACCAGCTGATAATAATTCATGTGTCTCCAAAAAGATATAGGCGTTTACACCAGAATTCCGTTTGGAGCACCGATATTCAGGAAATACCCAAACCAATGTTGCTGCAGTATTCAGCAAACTTTGACAAATTCAGCTAAATAGTTTACTGTTATGAACAAATCCCAAGTAACCTGAACATGTATCATACTTTCATCACCATAGATGATTTGTCAGATATAAATTTGCACCGCAGACAAACATATATTCGTACTGAGATTGATTGATCGTTTTACAGCACAAATCTTGCCAGATTTGATGATCAATCCTTGTCATGCCTTGTCAAGTGATGCCTCATATGCAACACGCCACACCAGACACATTCATAATACACAGTGTATACGACAACGTGGCGAACTATACCTATATTTTCGTGTGTGCTATATCGACTGAGGGAATGACGTCAAGATCACGTGACATCGATTCGAATCGAGGTCCGGATCTTGCTCATTTTCAATCTGCTGAATGAATTGTTAACGACCACGGAAAAAAGAACTGTATTGTAATCTGATTTCTTTCGTGATCAACTATCGATTACGGTATGAATTAATTTTCATGCGGGTTCCCTATTGCATGTATTGAGGGAAAATGCATGTCAATGATCCGCTCCTTCGTTACAAATGTGAACGTGGAGTTGATCAATAGACCTGTTGGTGACATCAAACGGTCGGTCAACTTGAAATAAGGGAAGAGTATTGTTGTTCTTGTAGGAAGTCCCCTCTCATCACGAGGTGCAGACAGGGTTTTGGTAATGAGACACACACGATATTCGGGGTAACCTCTGGAACTTTATTGTAGCTCTGACTTAGAAGCGGTCAGCGGCTAGACTGCCGCGCGTTGTGAAGCGGGCAGAGCCAATCGCTGAGAGGGGGCGCTGTGGAGGGAGCATAAGCTACCTACTCGGCAATGCTTTTAACACTCCCTCCCATTGCCGATCACATTGTACGTGAAATCAAGTATCATTTCAGCATCAGAAGACCTATAATAATATAAACTTGTCCAATGAGTCTCGGTTAGATCTTGTAACTCGGAATTTCAATAATTGGAACGTATTTGTTCATGATGATCAAATCAAACTTCTACGAAAACAGAAGAAACAAAGTACACACAGTATATAAATATGAAAGAGCAGCACAAATAGACATTAAGTCAATCTAGAACAAATCAAAGCCATTAGGGCATCTCGTTAAGCAAGATCTCGAGAGTGTGATGATCATAATAATCTTGATGAATCTTGCGTCCTCTGAACTTGGTACATCTTCAACTTAAGATTGAGGTTTAGCCTGTGAACATACAATTTAAAGATTCAAGGTGAGAAATATGGTATTTTATCGGTTTCATTGAAAGAACTCTGAGCACGAACATTTCTCTGAAGCATCCCATTGAACCTATATGAGACTATGTAGTATTGGAAATTTTGTCTTTCAGATACCGATGCGCGTCAAGTGGCGGGGGCTTGGTCATAATATCTGCAACATTTTCTTTTGTGGCGATCTACTCCACTATGACCTTACTTTCTTCCACGCATTTTTGGATAGAGCCCCCGTGAGAATCAGCCATGTGAGGCCGTTCTCCAGTTTTCTCTCTGTATTCCAAATTCTTCTGAATTTCCTGAATTGGCTCATCAAAATTCTCGATTTTGTGATTGCCGTGTTTCTGTGTTATATCTCTGGCTGATTTATTATCGCACCAGACTATCACTGGGTACAAAGTTTTGCCTATGACATATCTAGAGGCTTCATCGGTTGCTATGAGCTCTGAACAGGCCTCGCTCATGGCCAAATATTCGGCTTGGCAGGTTGATAACGTGACGTAAGTCTGTTTATGACTTTGCCTTGCTATAACGTCTCCAAACAATTTCACCAGGTACCCACTCGTCGAGGATGAATCCTCGTGATCTCTGAAGCTAGCATCGGTCATTGCCTCAAGTCCCTCTGAATTACCTTTAACAATCACTCCCATGTCCGCAGTTCCTTTAATGTACCTGAAAACACGCTTCACTGCTTGCCAGTCAGCCTCTGAAGGATTTATTTGCTTCCTGGCTGAGAATACTATTGCAAATGCAATATCTGGTCTAGTGCAATGTGCCAAGTAATTCAAATCACCTAGAGCTTCTCTGAATAGATACCTATTGGACTCTATAATTTCGTCTGAATTCTCTTCCTGAGACTCTAGGTTTTGTTTCTTATTACGATTGCACACCTGCCTCGTGACCATAGGAGTAGCCTGAGGATGACTGTTTTGCAACTGAAACTTGTTCAACATGTTTTCAATGTATGAGGCTTGGTGCATTTTGATTATTTTCCTCTTTCTGTCTCTCTCGATGGTTATCCCGAAGAAACACCTCAGCTCCCCGAGATCCTTCATCTCAAACTTCTGAGTTAAATGACTCTGAATTTCTTTCAGTCTATTCTCGTCATTCCCCACCATAAGCATGTCATCCACGTACAAGAGAATAACAACAACTTTGCCAGCCTTTCTCCATAAGAAGTGGCATGGCTCATGAAGGTCACTCCGGAGCCCAAGTTCCAAGACTTCCTCGGAAAACCTCCGATACCATTTCTTTGGACTTACTTTGAGTCGGTACAATGCCTTCTTTAGCTTGCAAACTTTGGTTTGAGTCTCAGATTGATCGCACTCATAACCCTCTGGAATCTCCATGTGAATCTTTTTATCTAGAAAACCATTTGAGAAGGCTGTTTTTGAATCCATTCGTCGAATGGACCAGCCATTCTTGTTGGCTATGACTAGCAACATTCTGACCATGTTCAGATTGGATACGGGGCCATAGGTTTGTTTGAGGCGGTATTGGTTCGAGTCTTTGAATCCTCGTGCCACCAATCTGGCTTTGTATCTGATCTTTCCATCAGCCTCTATTTTCTCTGTGAGTACCCATCTGGAGTCAATGATATTTGGCTTTGAACCATCAGGTCTTCGTCCCAGCATTGGAACAAGAGCAAATACTTCATTCGTTACCATCGCAAAAATTTCATCTTCGATAGCCGCCTTCCACTTTTCTTTATCTCTGGATTTTATAGCTTCAGTATAATTAGCTGGTACTTTATTCATTGCTGCTAACCAACATACCGTGAATTCGTCTCTTGCTTCCTCAGTTTCAACTCTGGATTGTATCCTTGCTGCACACTATTCATTTCTAATTGTTCGAATTCTTTTGGCAGTTAGACAATTTCTCCTCCTCCCAAGCGTCTGATCGCTCTCTTCAACTTTACTTCTAGTAATTGGACCCTCTCTCATTTCCTCTGGAGGACTGACAGTTTCTTGACCCACTTTCTCGGGTCTACCTCTTTTCTCAACGTGCTTCCCTTGATCCTCTGAATATTTTTCTACATCTGAATTCAAAACATCTGAATTATTCGTTACTAGTTGAGTCTCATTTGGTGTTAGCTCCGGAGTGTACACGTTATCCATCTCTTTCTTGTACACATCTTTGTAGGTCAGTTTCTCTTGGGATCGTACATGTCTAGTCTCTAAAAACTTTCTAGAACTTGGATGCCAAAGAATATAGCCAGTTTGAGTGAAACCTACGAAAACGGTTCTTATTGCATGAGCACTGAACTTGGATTCTGACTTTGGTAACTTGGCATATGCCAGGCATCCAAATCTTCTGAGAAACTCCATTTTGTAAATTCGATTCTTTGTAATTTTTGACAGTGGAGTCTGGTAATCAATAGGCTTATGGGGAGTCACATTATACACATGAACTGCTCCTGAAATTGCAAATTCCCACATTGTTGGTGGCAATTCTGAATCGATCATCAGTGCCTCAGTTTCCATCTGAATAGTCTTATTGAAACTCTCTACAGTGCCATTCAGTTCTGGCGTATACGCCGGTGAGTATTCAGGCTCTATATTCTCGGCTTCGATTACTTCACTGAAGTCTCCGCCAGTGAACTCTGTACCTCTGTCAGATCTTATCCAGCATACCTTGGAATTTTCACCCACCAGATTTCTACCCGTTACAAGAAACTCTTTCAGAGCATTACCTGCTTGATCTTTGGATTTTAGACAATACACTTTCGCATACCTTGGGAAATCATCTATGGATCCAATCGTATAACTGAACCTACCTGGCCAAGGTGTGATCGGCATCTTACCCATAAGATCTGTATGAATCCTCTGAAGTGGCTTCTCTGCCTTTTCTCGTGTCTGTTTAAATGGTAGCTTTTGCATTTTGGATATGACACAAGTTTCATAATCTCGTATCTCCTCATCAAATCTTACCCTCTGAAGTTTCTCCTCAGTCTCTTGTACTTTCTTGAGATAAGGTAAAGAAGCATGGCCCAATCGAATGTGCCAGATCATACCTTTGCTTAGTTTGCGTGGCAGATTCGAGGTGATTATATTTTTCTCAGTCAGCATATTTCCTAATTCGTCAACAGACTGCAGTTTATCAAGCTTGACAGTCTTAAGAGACGTCGAATCGATCGAAAAACCATTAGTTTCACTTGATGACTCTGTGATTGACTCTAGGTTACTCAATCCTACTTCATTAGTTCCATTGGATTCGATATGGGTCGTACCATTCTCCCTCCCAATTTCTGACCGGTCGCATTCAACCTCTGGACTCTGAATCGTTCGACTATTTTCTCCCTCCGTCTAGAACAACATCTGGATGACCTGTCTGAAATTGTTGCAGTACATCATCAACTGAAACGAGTCTGGCTTTATATTTGTAGTCCACATAATCATTCGTAATGGTCTTATTCTCATTACCAAATTTTCGAACTTTGAATTTGACTACCCAATTCGGTTTTTCACAAACCTCTTCAAAAATAGTTTTATCATTTTCTCTGTCGTACACTCTGGAGATTTCGTCATCCAAGTAAATACTAAAGCCAGCATTTGCGAATTTCCTGAGTGACAATGATTTCTCTGAAATATCTCTAGCTGCTATCACGTTTGTTAATTTGATGCATTCAGTCGCATTGAACTCATTCTGAACTAAAAGATTTCCTTTGCCATTGATAGCAACGTCAGCAAAGTCATTTTTGTTCGCGCTCTTGATAAAATTTCCCTCGGAATTTGTAAATTCTGATAGAATCCAGCTCCGATTCGTGATGTGCTCTGTAGCACCAGAATCTGCTGTAAATTTAATTTCCATACCAACTAGAGCTCCAGAAACTGGACTTACCCCTGTTTTAGAATCCGTCTTTCCTCCGTATCCAGAATTTCCGCCATTTCCTCTTCCTCTCCTGCCATCTCTCTTGCCCTTGCCACCTCTGAAACCCCTGTACCTCCACTTCCTCCTCGGCTTCTATTGTTCTCTTTTGCCCGAGTGGCGCTTGTTGACTCAGAGTGATCATTTGAATTGGAATGATTTCTCTTACCTCTGGATGCTCTGAAGGGGCAACGTGAACCGTAGTGATCGGTGATTCGGTTGCACGTATAGCAGAAAGCTTGATTGCCTGTCAAATCACATTCGTTCTTCCAGTGACCGACTTTGTTGCACCGGTGGCATTTACTGTGGTTAGACCTCTGCTGATCGCCTGGTCAAACAATCGCTCTAAATGCTGCTAGATGTCTTCGATCAGCATTTTGGAGCTCGGAATTTTGACGCTCAGCATTGGCACGCTCTGAATTCAGCTCTGCTTCAATCTCAAACATATTATCCCTCAGCGCTCCTGAATTCATCTCTTTCCCAGTTGACTGGGTAACTGTCGAATCAGTTCTTTGAACTTCCGGCATTGCTCCAATTATTGCTTGGTGAAATGTGGACCGTATATCTTTTTCATCAATTCTGTCGTCCGGAGAATTGATTTCATATTCTCGAATAATTGTATCAAATCTATCACAAAAATCTTTTACTGACTCATTCTTCTTCATTCTGATTTGATATAATTTTGTTCTTACTAAAGTTGGAGTGTAATTGACTTCTCCATTCCTGGCTTGTCTGAGTTGAGAAAGGATTTTAACAAGGTCGTCCAAGCCAAGAATCTGTTTGTGATATCCCTTATCTATGTGATTTATGATTATATCTTCGATAAGATTTCTCCTTTTGCCTCTGAAATTTCTGACTTTGAGGCTTCAACTGTAGGATCGATGATATCAAGCAAGTCGTTGCTATGCAGTTCAGTTTTCAAGTGATTCATGCATATTTCAAAATTCATCTTTGCGCCTAAACAATATTTTCGATTGATGTTATATCTCGAATGCCCTATGTGAAACTTCAATTGATTCTCAACAGTCGACTCTGAATTGGAAGTTGAAGATACATGGGAATTCACAACAGCTGACTCTGATTTAGAAGTTGGAGGTACATGGGAATTCATAGCCGCATTGGCACTTGAAGGGGGTGGAGTAGATGGTTCCTCTGAATTCAATAGATTATTCTGATTGGCAAAATTCACTTGATTATTTACCTCTCTACGTTTCAGCAATGTTCTTTCAGCTTCTAGCTTGTCTTTATAAATTTGAGCCAATCTATCGACCATGTCAACGATCAATCTTAGTGACTGCGGGGCCAATGTTGTCACTCCTTTGGCGTAATCATCACATAAGTCCTTCACCAGTCCATTTAGTAGTGGCAGAGAAATTTTATCAGGCACTGAGGCGGGAGGTAGATCCGTAGGATCGATTAACCCATTCACTATATCCGTCCAATATATTGGACACTTTTTCGGGAGTCATTCTGTAAGAGCTGAGAGTCATTACGAACTTAATAACTGTTGGATAACTCTCATGAATACTCAAACTGATGTAGAAAATATTAATATGGGCCATTTGTTGCATAACAACTTCGTAAATTCAAATTTACGGAGCCTATTTTCTCAACTTTGCAAAATTTGGGATTTTGCGCTCACTTAACTTCAAACAAAAAAGAAGGGTCATCTTCCAAAGAGCAGATTAGGGTCGGGAATCCTTTTTCAACGTCCAATCTTGCAATGTGATCCGCTGCAGCCGCTTCGGGAACGCGGGAAAAATTCAAGTCTCGTGTAGAAAAAGTGTCCAATATATTGGGCGAATATAGTGAACGACCTCCCAAGGTTGCTATGGTGATTCACAGTTCCTCGACTTTGAGGTTTGGGTCTTTCTTCCACGGATTGTTATTATCATCTGCAC
>JAPYYZ010009500.1:0-10277 GCA_030522705.1 Eretmocerus eremicus
GTTTCGGGCTGGATCAAAGTTCTCGATGATCCCTTCGATCCATGGTGGGTCTCATATCTTCAAAATCATCCTAGTCGAAGAGATGTGGATTTGAATTCTCCTCACCTATTTTTCGAGGCCTTCCGCCGGGTCCGAAGTCCCAGTTTTGGGCTGGCCTGAAGTTCTCCACGAACCCTTTAATCCGTGATGGGTTTCATATCGTCAAAACCATCCCAGTCGAGGCTATGTGGATTTGAATCTTCCTTACCCATTTTTAGAAGCCTTCCGCCGGGTCCAATGACCCAGTTTTGATCTGGCTTGAAGTTCTCTACGAACCCCCCAAGCCATGGTGGGTTTCATGCTGTCAAGACCATCCCAGTCGAAGATACGTTGATTTGAATTCTTCTAACCCATTTTTGGAGGCCTTCCGGCGGGTCCAACGACCCAGTTTTGGGCTGGATCAAAGTTCTCGATGATCCCTCCAATCCATGATGGGTTTTATGTCGTCAAAATTATCCTAGTCGAAGATATGTGGATTCGAATCTTTTTAACCTATTTTTAGAGGCCTTCCGCCGAGTCTCACAACCCAGTTATGGGCTGGATCAAAGTTCTCCATGATCCCTTCAATCCGTGATGGGTTTCATATCGTCAAAACCATCCCAGTCGAGGATATGTGGATTTGAATCTTTCTTACCCATTTTTAGAGGCCTTCCGCCGGGTCCGATGACCCAGTTCTGAGCTGACTTGGAGTTCTCTACGAACCCTCCAATCCATGGTGGGTTTCATGTTGTGTAAATCATCCTACTCGAAAATATAAGGATTTCGATTCTTCTAACCTATTTTTAGAGGCCTTCCACCGGGTCCAAAGACCCAGTTTTGGGCTGGCCTGAAGTTCTCTACGAACCCTTCAATCCATGGTGGGTTTCATGTTGTCAAAATCATCCTACCTCAAGATATGTGGATTTCAATCTCTCTAACCTATTTCTAGAGGCCTCCCGCCGAGTCCAACGACTCAGTTTTGGGCTGGGTCAAAGTTCTCGACGAACCCTTCAATCCATGTTGGGTTTCATGTTGTCAAAATCATCCTAGTCGAAGATATGTGGATTTGAATCTCTCACCTATTTCTAGAGGCCTTCCGCCGGGTCCAACGACCCAGTTTTGGGCTGGATCAAAGTTCTCGACAAACATTTCAATCCATGGTGGGTTTCATGTTGTCAAAACCATCGTAGTCGAAGATATGTGGATTTGAATTTTTCTAACCTATTTTTAGAGGTCTTCCGCCGGGTCCAATGACCCAGTTTCGGGCTGGCTTGAAGTTCTCTACGAACCCTTCAATCCATGGTGGGTTCCATGTTGTCAAAACTCCTTCTGTCAAAGTGTTGTGGATTCGAAATCTCCAAACCTCATCAAAGTGCACTGAATTAAGGTTTCGATAACTCTCATCGTGTTCAGGTTTTATAAAACATCATTCCTCAACGTTTCGACGTATAAAACGAAATCGTCAAAAATACGTCTCGAATCTGGATTTCATGATAGCGAGAGACCTGTGTTACAGGACCCGTGGGACCGCGTGAGACGCCATGGTACCTCTAGTCATCAGCGTGGGACGCAGTGTTATAGCGTGGGACCTGCGATATACCACTGCGTCCCACGCTGATCTAATTAGGTCCCGTGGCATCTCACGCGGTCTCACAAGGTCCCACGGGTTATATAACGCAGATCCCACGCTATCCCAGTGCTTCACACGCTGATTCCACGAGGTCCTATACCATACGAGCAGGTCCCACGCGGGATCCCACGCTCATCTTCCTCAGCAGGGCTATTACGCTGGATCCTTTCCTCGAATCAAGAGGAGCGGTAGCGCCTCGCTGGCGAGTATGAGCGAAAAACTTCAAAAAATCGATGCGAGGCGCCTCGCCTATTATACATTGAATCAGGGTTTTCTAACCTCTCACTTTTTTCCACCCGAGTCATCTTACTCGTCAAATCAAGCAAGCCATCTCTCTCTCTCTCATTCAGTTACGGCCTCCAAGTAGCAATTCAAGTTTTTGCATCATCAGTTCTCAGATTCTGGGTTTCAGAACTTTTATTCTGCCACCGCGACTTTCAGACACTCTGAAACGTTTTCGTTCGATTTTTCCAGACTTCTCCAACAAGTTCGAGAACTCTCGGATCGAAATCGTGGAGAGATCCTAAGAAAGCAGTGATGCAGTGACGATGAGTGACAAAATGAGAGAGAGAGAGAAAGAGAGAGAGAGAGAGAAAGAGAGAGAGGAAACATCGAGCGAGAGCAGTAGCCGCATCACAGAACCCAGAGCGGCTGCAATGTTTACATCGGCTCTGCAGAAATGTGTGCATGCGAAAAATTCTCCAATGATTGAATGGGCCTACCACTGGTTCTTCCCAAAGGAATTTTTCGCTATGTAGATGCATCCATGATTACAGAGACAGAATTGGAAAAGCATCAGGGGAGAATGGAATCTTCTTCATGACTGAAAGATGCTTCCTGCGGATGTGCGAGAGTAGATGAACCCCTGGCATATTTCTACTTCGAATTCCCAGATTTGTGTTTGAGAGTAAGTATTCAGAAGCTAGGCTCAAAATCTCATAGGTATCAGAAGCTTATAAGTATGATGGATTAACTGTTGGTTCCCTCATTCATGTTTGAGGTCTAGCAGTCAAAAGGCTCACTCAAATCCACCTCAAAAGGAGCCAATTGTACTTCGAAATCACTCGTCACTCACAGCCTTACGAGCCCTCAAGTTTCCTGAGATTGTGGGAAATCCTATACGCCAATGCAATTGCATGCATTCTACATTTTTGACAATGAGAATTCGAATCTGAGTGGTTCAGTCTATTGAAAAATCTGCCCTCTGAGCTCCAGCTTGGATTGTTCATCGACTAGTTGATACATCCTGGAATGTATCTCAGTGGTCTGAGTGATGGTTCAAACATATTCCATTTCTGGCGGGAGAAATCTATGCCTCCCTTGTCCCTCATATTGTAAATATTGGCTACTCCAAGATCTGTCTCGATCAACCTGTACTTCTTTTGAGGAGATAGATCTTGGTTTATTCAATTCCTCATTGGATATAACTCAGAGCACTCATCCAAACTATACTCATACCAGAAACTGAATTGATAATTGGAATATTTGGACGACGGAATGAAAATTGATTCAACTTACTCGTATTTAAGATACTTTGTGCTCCAAGTAATATCTCAAAAGTGGCAGTAGATTAGATAGTGCTTTTCTTAGCAGTCTTCCATGACTCAAATTCTTAATGATCGTTAGGAATACCCAAGATCGAATACTCTCATGATAGGTTCCTCCAACTTACACTGTGGGTCGAGTTATAGCTTGGAGTTGCATCTTCAGACATTAAATATCATTGGAGAGTCCCTCTCCCAACTAACCTTCATGATTTATGATCGAAATAGTTGTCGAACAAATGCCAACAATTGAGAAGTAACGCATGATAAGAATTATGAGATACGTTAATGATTGAGAAATTTTCATAGAACTAAATCTCATCTAGTTGTCAATTCTTCTTGAAAGCAATGATCTCTCTTCTGATAAGATGTTTGATATTTGGTCTATAATCAAGAAGCATCGATGATTGTGGAATCAATGGCTGTAATAGTTGTGCGATTCATGTTCAAATGGATCTTGATCATATGTCGATGATTGGAACTGATTTTGAGGTCAACTCAAACGACTGTACTGTTTGATGACTGTTGATACATGCCTCCAACCCTCATATTTTATTATGAGGTTTTGCATGAGGTTTTGTAAGAATTTCCCATCGATTTATTACAGGATGTGATCTCACTAGTTGGATTCGAGATTCTTTCATTGTGGTGTAGAGGAATGATACGCAAGATTGATCCCCATTTAATGATTTCGTGATAGATTGGATGAGATTCGTATTTTTTCTCATTTTGATGAGATGAGGATAATTTCATGAAGATGGATGAATTAGTTAAGTATCATCTTGAACTATCAATACACCTTTGATGGAAGATTTTTGATAGTCTTACAGATGCTTGTTACCATCTCAAGTTGATCTGTGGGTTCTGTACTCTTCAATCTCATGTTATGAAATTTTTGGAGGAGCCTTCATTACTGTTTCGACTGACTAGGGGTAGTCTCACTTCTATTAATAATGATAATTAACGTGATGTGGCTTGATTGAGCATTCATCGGGAGATTTCAAGGGGGAATTTCACGCCCAAACGTATACAAAAATGTTGTTAATTACCAAGCCAAATTCAACTTCTCATCACAATCATTTGGACGGTCCATAAATCGATTGGCATTCACAGGAGAAGAGATCCTCTCTCTCCCCATCTACTTTTCCTAAAAAATATAACTTGGCGAGTATGAGTTCTCCAACCAAAACTTTATTCCTAAATACTGACTCTCAGTAAACGCATAGGGATTACACATACCCAACAATATACATAGATGCAGGGGATTGTAAGAAATAGGCTATTCTGGAAAATTGCCAGACCGTCATTTCAATTCTTAGGAAGAATGAGATCAGAGGGGATATGTCGAATACTTCTTGATTTTTCATCGAAAGAATATCAATTTGAATCAGAGAAAGAAGTGGAATCAAGGGAGAATTGTCGAGGAGGAATATTCATGATTCATTCTGAGAGTTTCATATCCTTTGATCTCGGGATGATACAAATTACTCACATATCACCGTCCGAAACTGTAGCGCCTCGCGTCTTCTAAGGACAATAGAGAAGCAGTACTCAACAATTAAGTTCTTCTTCCAAGCTAATAGGGAACCCGCATGGTCGAGCTTTGAAAGATCTGATCCGTGTATTCGATAGTAGGGATAAATAGATGATTAGTTATAAGCGATAGAGAAACGCCCGCCATCCGGACCCGATTTGAATCGATGACACGTGATCTTGACGTCATTCCCCTGTTTATCGAGGCATTTGGTGCGATAAATAATTAGGCGGTACGCACATTTCAACTTTGTAGAATAACTTAATTTATTCGCTTATGATACGTAAGCGAGGTGGTGCGGACGGCCGATGGACGAGAACTGGCGTCGCAAGCCGCAGGCTGCGACAAGCGCAAAAGCGCGAGGCACGTGCGCGAGCGCGGCATGGCGGAAAGGCGCCTTGATTCAAAATATCCAAACGGAGTGAATATAATACTGAACATTCCGCCCACCTCGATTCGATACATGTTGAGAATCAAAAACTTAAATAGCTTCGTATGACAATAATCAAGTAGACAATGGACTGTATGTTTCTATAGGAAAAAGCAGCAAAAATAATCTCAAATTAAGTTTAGCCAGAAATCATAATTGCTGACAAGCTGAATTTTAGCAGAAATTCACAATGAAATCCACACAAGTAATTTGCAATCGTTGGACCATCCGATTAATCCAGAGAAGTTTGGATGAGGACCGTGAGTTTCGGTCTTCTAAAGTAAACGAACCAAAGGAAAGAGAGCCAGATCAAAAAATTGAAAGAAAAAGAGTAACTGGAATTCTCAACAGCTATCAATAGGGCATCGGGTTGCCACGAGAGATTCTTCGCTTGGATCACTAAAATTGGATGCCACTTAAATTCCACTATTCACAGAGTCAATTCAATCTTCAGAAGAACTTGGAATCAGCGGTACCAGCTTCACAATAGGTCTGACCAGCGTAGACTTTGCGGTGCGAACTTCGACGACTCGAGTTCTTCCATCAGCCCCAGGAAAGGATTGCGTCACAACGGCCATGGGCCAGTTAGCTGGTGATCCGCATTCCTTGCGAATCAAGACTACGTCACCGGACTGAAAGGCTCGTCAGAGCCGCGACCATTTGTGTCTCTCCTGTAGAGCTTGCAGATAGTCCTTAGACCATGACAACCAGCATTGTTGTGCTAATTGAGTTATCCATTCCCAACGCTCGTGTACAGAAATTGCCCCAGGAGGAATGGACGGCTCTGGAATCACAGATGAAGGTCTCTGTATGAGGAAGCGCGCAGGAGTCAGCGCAGCCGAATCGAGAGGGTCATCTCGGAGAGGAGCTAGGGGTCTCGAATTTAAACATGCCCCAATCTGACATAAAATTGTGGAGAATTCAATAAAAAGTGAGAATGTAGTCACCAACTATTCTTTAGTAATGATGCTTGGCTGATTTGACACCAGCCTCCCAAATCCCTCCAAAGTGTGGTGCCGAAGGTGGGTTGAATCTCCAGCTTGTTCCAAAGTTAGCCAGATTGATAGCGAGGTCCTTGAATTCCTGAGAAGCTTCGTCGAATCGTTGCCGAAGCTCAGCGTCAGCGCCGATGGAATTCGTTCCATTGTTGCTCTCTAGTATCGAACAATGAACCCTTCTTGAAGTAAAACGTTTAAAGGCAGCTATGAATGCTTCAGTCGAGTAGTCCTCTACGGCCTCCAAGTGTACCGCTCGAGTGCTGAGACAGATGAAGATACACATGCAACCTTTCATTGTGCCTTTTCCACGAGACTTCAACAATCTCACTTTGTATGGACCGGTAAAGTTCACTCCCGAATGCTCGAAAGGGAAGGCAGGATTAACTCGAACCTTAGGAAGATCTCCAATTAACTGACTCAAACTTTTAGCAGAAAATCTAAGGCATATCGTGCACTTGTCGATCACAACCTTCACCGCTTGCCGACCCTTGAGAATCCAAAATGTATTACCAAGATTTGCCAACGTGAGCTGCGTGCCTCCGTGCTAAATATCCATGTGGGCTCGTCTGATAAAGAGCTAGGTCAGTGGGCTTCGACAAGGTAGAATCAACGGGTACTTGACCGCATAGTCCAGAAGAGCGTGGCGAAGCCTGCCACCTACTCTCAGTAGTCCTTGATCGAGAAATGGTCGTAATTTCAGTAAATTGGGGTCCTTGAGCTCCTTGTCTTTCTCGAGGCACCTGAAACTGTCACCAAAACTCCGCTTCTGTTTGAGATTAACCCATAATAATTCAGAATTCTTCAATTCTCTAGCGCTCAACGATCCATTCGAAATAACGCCTAGATGCAAGGATTCGGACTGCAGAAATGGAATTTTCTCCCTTTTTGCCTTGCTCAGACGAAGACTCAGCTTCGTCAAAAAGCGAATGCAATAAGCTGTGATGCGACACAGCTTCGAGACAAAAAAATATCTCCTCAAAAGATCGTTTTCAGTAATCGGGTCATCCGGACACTGGAACGCAGTGACGTGAGAAGCTGTTCTCTCTTCAAGAGGCTGAACTTCTGATTCTTTTGCCTCAGTGGTCCACGGATGCCGCTACTCTGAGAAAAACGATGGACCTTTCCAACAAAGATCAAATGACGCTAAGAGTTCCAGACCTCCTTCCGGAGTTCCAAACCTCGAGAGACTAAGTCTGCAGGATTTTCCTTTGATCTGATGTGTTGCCAATGAGCACGAGGAACTAATTCCTGGATAAGAGTGCATCTATTCGCAACAAAGGTTTGCCACCGATTCGGCAGAGCTCTGATCCAAAACAACACATCCCGCAAATCAGACATGAATAAACAGAAGCTATAATTGATAATTCGGAGATATTTCTCTCGATCGTCCTCTGACAGAATATACTGAGAATTCTTGTTGATCGATCTCGGAGGACTAGGTTTTGATCGTGGTCGATCTCGGAGGACTAGGTTTTGATCGTGGAATGGAATTGAAAAGCACGATCTTAGTGAATACATATTTTTAATGTCATTTACGACGTTTCGTCATCATAATTTGATGACCTGATCAGGCTGAAAATTACAGATGTTCAAGTAACATGATGTTTTTGGAACAGAGGTACAGGAAGGAACAGAGAAGACTGTATGACGAGAACGTGAGACGTACCTTGAAATACAAAGCTCATCCCTTCACATTACACAGTATTTTTGTGATATTTTGTAGTAGATATGATGATCCACTACTCGTCAAAGGATACAATTAGTGCCGCTTGATACGAGCATCGTCGATGAAATCACTAAGTATGCGAAACTGACAAATGAACGGAGTAGGAGGTGACTATGATATGTATGTATAAGTCACCTAGCTGTACTGTTGACACAGTACAAATTCAGAATATGCATGAGCGAGGATACATCTTTATATTGGACAATGTATTGAACAAAGAACGGTATATTCTATTGAAATTTGCTGAAAGATCCTCTTTTACATTGATAGTATCTTGATCCTCACTGATAAATCATTGAGATCATTTCAGGAATATTTCTCTTAAAATAGTTGGATTCTTCATCGAGAATTTCAGTATTATCCCAGTCAAACTCATGCTTCTTTTGATCCATATGTGAGGATACTACAGATTCTGCTTGTTTCTCCGATTTATGCTCTTCAACTCTGGCCGGAAGAGCTCTTTTGGTTTCGCCTACATATGACGATGGAAAATTTTTGCATTGTAACTTGTAGACTACACCAGTGTTATCGAACTTAGAGATTCTATCTTTCCCAAGTCTCACTATATCGTTCAAGTTTTTACTGATTTTTGGACTTGCTAGAATGTCATGTTTTTGGAGAATATTTGTGCATTTTTTGGAAGAGTTTTTGACCTACGAAATTGCAACTTTCTGCTCAAGAATGGATGAGTTGTTAGTGCGATCAGTCGGTCGATGGTTCTTGATTCGGTTCAATCTGTGGTCGATGCATTTGTTTGCAGAATCTATTGGGTAATTGTTACTGAGGAGGATTCTTTTGATGGTATTGATATCCTTCCTGTGAAACTTCTTGTGTGCAAGGAGAATGCCTCTGTCAACTAGATTATATACTATGTTTCTTCTCAACTGTACAGTGTGGTTGGAATCGTGGTTGAGAATTCTACCCGATGACGTGGGTTTTTGATACCAATCTGTAATTATGCGATAATTGCTCTTTAAGAGTGTCATATCCAAAAAATTGATGTACTTATCTTATTCAGTTTCATACGTGAACTTCAGATTGGGATCGTAATCGTTGGAAATTCTCAATACAGTCGTGAGGTGTTCTCTAATCATGCATAGAATGGTATGGTCTACGTATCCGAAGTAGAATGAGGGTGTACATTGATATTCATCTTTCAAGATCTTCAGACATTCGTTCTCCGAGTCATCCATGACGAGATCGGCGAACAGTGGTGATATGGGAGAACCCATGGGTGAACCAAAGATCTGTTGGTATTATTTTCCATCGAACTTGAAATGAGTATTCTTAAACAGTAACTTCATCCCTTCTCCGATGTTGTCGAAAGGTCATTTGCATTCGTTATGAATAATTGGAAAACGCCCATCTAAACTCTTGAGAACCAGGTTGCGAGGTATGTTGGTGAATAGAGAACTAACGTGTGGCGAAATTATCATATAATCATTTGAGACCACAAAATTATGTAATTTTTCACTCAAATCCACACTGTTGTTGACGTAAGACATCGGTTTAGAGATGCAAGGTTTCAATTGTCGGTACGATTTTGATGCGAGCATACGAGTGGGACTATTGACAGTGGATATAATGGGTCTAAGGGGAACATGTTCTTCGTGGATTTTTGGAAGTCCGTAACACCTGGTTATTGTTGTGTTGGTTTAAGGAAGGGCATTGTTGTGGAACTTTTTAGAGAAGAAATTGTGATCATTCCAAATTCTCAGTACTCCATGAACTTGGTTCTGGATTTTTGGCAAAGGATTTGATTTGATGAGCATATATACATTCCTATCAGATGAAAGCTCATTCATCTTAGATATATAATTAGACTTGTTCATGCATACTGTGATATTACCCTTATCGCATAATGTGAAAAATATATCTTGATTTGACTTGAGGAACTTTTCTGTCCTGGTCAACTTTTGAGCGAAAGCTCTATCTTCAACAGAAATGTGGGGTGTCCTACTTTTTTCTGCACGGACAACATTGCTAAATTTTTAGCGGATTCCATCTTTGGCTGAGCTATCTTATTCTGAAGATTTGGGGCAAGACTCAACATTCTCTACAGTATTGAAAGCTACTCTGAAATCTCCATCTATTTTTTGACTGAAATTTTCTCCCATGGACACAACATCCTTGACGTGATCAGATCACTCTGTTCCACTCAAATTTCCTACCTTATCATTTTGGACTCTAGCATGAGTTGGCTTGGAAGGAAATAGCTTGTTAAACTTCCTCTTCTGTGTGGTGGTTTGGACGCTTTAGATATATGGGCATTTCCACCGAAATCGCGTCTTTTGGCGGAAAAAAAATTTGGGAAAAAAGTCAGGGCACATCTATGACCTTTTGCATACGCGATTCTACACTATTCTAGATGACAAATCGACAGCTGTGACTCTCGAA
>JAPYYZ010009501.1:0-17193 GCA_030522705.1 Eretmocerus eremicus
TTGAAAAAAAATGAATAAAGCATAAGCAGATCGAATAAATAATACGAGCAACGCTAATTGAGAGTACGTAATTGTGTTCTACATAATGCAGATCATTGATGCAACGTCTGAACCGCAGTTCATCTTCAGTCACGCGACAAAACTACACAGAATGCAAGAAATGTTGAATATACGAGATGATTTATCTTGTAACAATCAATACACCGCATAATACTTACTTGGAAGATTAGTACGAATAAGAGCTGAGCAATGTTAAAATCTCTGCGCAATTTTACGAGACTCGAGCTTTGCGTCAGGACGCGCAACAAAATTATCTTGATGACCAATATAGGCCAACTTCACGAGTAGAACCTTGAGGAATACAGAGAATCACGAAATAATCATTTGGATTGAGGAATATACTTATGTAAATTATTTTGAAGTTGATAAATTAATAAAACGCACACATAATGATGTATAAATAGATCGTGCATTCATTGGCGATTCACTAAGTGAAGCGAGGTAGACGAAGACTTGTTTCTTCCTCTTATGATCGAAATGTGAATCACTAGGGACTTTACATAATAATCGTTCATTGATTCTTCGCGTTATGTAAGCTTCAGCTAGCAAGTATCGTGATCTTGCACTCAATTTTTTCGTATTCTATTACATTGCAAGGCCGAACGTTGATCGTAGTTCGATTTTGTAAATCCATAGGAACCAATAGATGCGCTCAAAAACGCTTTATGGAAAATGCTCTATACATTTATGTTTTTGTACAGATAATATTTATACAATTGAGATCTTTAAAGCTGCATGCGATGAGATATGATGCGCAGATCTTACAAATATGTAAGAGCTAAATATATGTATACATTTGTACATTTCTATATATGCGTTTCTGAAAATTTACAAAACACAAAGTAAAACTACTAATACTTAGGCTTTTTTTACAAATAATACACAATATCTTACACGTCTGGACCAAAGGGCGGATTGGCGTCGGTAGGATGAGCGACGACTTCCAGTTCCCGATGCTCTAGAAACACCTCTGCAAGCGAAATGCGCGTAATATTCCTGAACGCGGGGAACAAAAAATGCCGATTCCTTAATTTGTAACGTGTGAATTGGAACCACATTTTGTATGGAGTACTGGATTGAGAAATCTATTGTTGCAGCAAATATAATCATTTTGTTTAGGAGAGGCTTACATAGGGTTAGTCATCAGTAGAGTAATTACGATTAAGATAACTCTTTCAAACATAATTCGAGGATATTCTGTATCTCTACATGATGTGGATCAAAAATGTCTTGTATTTTCTGAAATAAAAATTTCGCAGATTCTTGCAAACGATCGTATTGTCGAATAACTGCCTCTCTTTTATCTATTAAATCCAATAAGTCTTGATTTATTTTTTCTAGTTCATTACTCAATTTGACAGCTTTTTCGTTCGACTCAACTATATTGTTTTGGTGTCTCTTGATTTCATCCTTTTTCTTATTCTCTTTTGTTCTCAATTCTTGCTTATACTTCTCTTCATTGGCTTTCTTTTTCTCATATTTTTCTGATATTGTATTACGCTTGGCTTGCAAGGTTTCTATTTCTCTTTGAAGCTTTTCAAGAAAATCTATATTTTTTATCATCTCTTTGTTCTTATCTTGTATAAATATAGTCATCAAATTTTTCCTTTCTTCCAATCTACTCAAGTAATCATCTCTCGCCATACCATCCTCTGGCATTAAAAGATCATCAATATTGGTATTTGATCCTGAGAATTGCATGAACAGTGCTTGATTATACCCAAATATGGTTTTCGTCAAATGAGTATTTGATGAAGCAAGACGCATATCGAGTGAATATGCTTCTTTCCTCATTTCATCCAAGTGAGCTTCAAAGTTCTGCAAGTAAGTTTCCTGTTCAGAGCAGCTTTTGAGAATTTTGTCGCGCTCAACAACAGACATTGGTTGTTCCTTGATTATGCCATTCAATTTTTCATTAGTTGCTAATAACTTCTCAATATCTTGGCTGAATATAATTTTTTCTTTGTTTAGTTGCTCAATTTCTTTTATTGTTTTTTCAATGAATTTTTCTTGCTCTAAAATGTGGTCTACTTGTTTTGCTCTATCTTTCCTCAAGCTGTTCAATATTTCCTGTAACTCATTTGTTTTTTCACTGACATCATCAGTTTTTGCTTTCTCTTTGTCATAATTGATCTGGGCTTCCTCCAATTCCATTTGTACCTGGCGGAATGAATTAGAGCTGATTCCACGTCTCTCCGCTTCTCTCTGAAGAAACTGTTGCATGATATTATCTTCCTCTTCATTTTGCTCATCATTCCAAGCTTTGTAACATTCAACCATAACAATAAAGATATTTCTAACTTTTTCTTTCTCTTCTTCAGATTCCCCAAGCATTGGTAATTTGTCAAAGGTGAATATTTCAGAGGCTATATCTTTCACTTCACATAATTCAACCAGCCAGCTTATCCATCCACAAGCTTGAGAAAAGTTATGTGGGGTATTAGCGGTTTTCAACCAAGACTTGTTCACAGGCGCGGGATAGTATAATTTCTTAGCTATTTTGGGAATCTCATCTACATAGTTGCTAGAGCTGATTTGTTGTTTCATATCTAGAAGTTTCAACAATAAGTCTGTTGCATCAACAAATATTTTGAGACTCAGAGGCTTTATACTTCCATTGCTGTTCAAGATTGAACTCTGATTCATAGAATGGAAGTAACTGTCAATTTTGTTCACCATCATGCTCTGAAAATTTTTATCAGCAAGGGGTCTACCGTCTTTTTTGGGTGCCTTAGATACAAGAGCATTGGCTCTTTCAGCTGAAGACGCTCTACTTCTTGCATCATTAGATGTGAGCACCACGTGTCTGTTACTGGATGATGGAGTTTGTCCTCTGGCAACATTAGCAGCCTGATCAGCGTGTGATTGTTTGTTAGGTCTGTCCAGTCCATGGGTGAAACGACTGCTAGGCATAGGTGAGATTGCAGAAGATGCGGTTGCGTACTGGCCAAAAGATAGTTTTGGACCTATAAAGACAAGATTAATTTGTTCAATTTAATGACTATCTGCATTGATTTTTTGATCAGGATGAATAAATAGAACAGGCTAACCTGCGGTGGGACGGAGATTGGATCTCCTCATGCCACTAAGCCTGTCAGTTGATGAACTGCGCATTCTAGGTCTTGGAATGTGTGAATCTTGACCAGCAAAAGTAGGCCTTCGCGGATCACCTCTCATTGAATTCCTGTCAAAATCTTGAGAAAATTTGCCAGGATTTGATGAAGATCTGCGCCTCGTCGTTGTCGAACTTTTCCGCATTTTTGTAATTGTCAGTGAGCTTCGACGGGATTAATATCATCAATTCTATGAACACTGAGATACACTGAAGAATTAATACTTCGAAAAATATTGTATTTGGATTTTCACTGGATTAACTTCACTGAGAAAGTAAGTATTCTGCAAGTGTCAACAACACTAAACAACTCGCAACTTCCATGTTGATTTGTTCCCGCTTGTCGTTATGAAAATTCAAAAGATCGAAACCTAACCTGAGCTGATCTAGAGTCCCTAAAATTCCCGAAAAATCTCGCGATTCAGCGCGCTAGATTTTAAAAACCGTTTGACAGTTTTCAAATGAACTGTTGATTGTGATAGTTATTTTCTCTTATCCTCCATATCTGGGTTACCAAAAGCCCGCATAAAAATTATATTAAAATGCTTATAAATCGGTTGAAAATATGGTAATCGATCATATTATCATCAAGATATTTGATTCGATCAGGAAATTCACGGACAAACATTTCAAGAAGTATAAATACTTAGTTTTTATTTAATATAGTGATGCAAATCGAAAAATCCCGTGTATTTTTTGGAATCTCTTACATGTGACATTTAATGTTCATGAGAGACAATATTTCTAGACACACTGGAATGCATTAATTCAGTTTAATATAACCCGACATATGACTTCTTTGGTATTTACCAGGGAAACAGTTCATACATACAATCAATCAGTCTAAAGTTTAAGGGTTCGTTTGCAAACAATTACATTTTAAAGTACATTTCTGACTTCGAAAAAGCATCAACGCGTCATCTAGGACGCAAATATCTTGAACAAAAATGCAAGCTCCTCAGCCAAGATCTAATAATAGTTCCAAAATTTTTTCTCTAATCTACTGGGCAGTTCTCACCGGAATTTCCACTAGATGCCACAACTAAGAGTAGATCGAGATATTTTTAAATTTAATTACCATGAAACTTGTCAAATTAGACATCTGATGTCAACACGCACCTAGTTACAGATGCCAGAAGAAAAATCTATGTTCTGCATTCTTCTCTCAATTTGTGCATCACTCGATTTTGACTGCTAGTGTAGGTGCCAAACATAGACAATTTTTACTGTTCACTCAGAATTCATCAAAGTTCTTGTTCAAGATCCATCAATTTTGAGTGTTATCTTGATAGGATCTTTGCCTATTTACTTGGCGAGAGCTCTTCATATGACTGTGACTCAGAGAAGGGTGAATCTGAGATCACGTATCCACAATTGTTCTGCCACTAATTACATTCCAATACATTAGCCAAATGGGTAACATAACTGCAACGGTTACATTGTAGAGCCAATTCCCATATACCATGGAATCAATGATGCTCAAAACAAAAGCTTGTTTTGTAGCACTCAATGACCTGACTAGGATGTTTGAGATTGTTTCATCTCCATAGTTCAAAAAAGTATAAGCTAATATTAACATGGACGTGATAAAGAACGGATGCAGTAGAGGCCACAAGATATACAATATTTTCTGGAGCCTGAAATCAATATTGATTTATATTTCTAATCAATGACTTGATTGTAATAATACTTGGCATAGTTCTGTTCTGATACTTTACCTCCTCGTAGCGGCATTCTTTGGGTACACTGAGAGAATTACAGGAACAAGTAGAGCAGCAGTAAGGAATGCAAGAGAGAAATTATGCATTGCAACACACATGAGAGCTGTTCCAAATTCAACAGTTGTGATGACACAAATAAGCGTCGTGTTGTTGAATCGTGATCTCCTAAATAAATTCAGTAGTATATGGTTACCAGGAAAGTATTTGATGATTTATGTACAATTTATGATAGTTATTGAGAAACTTACCTATTCATACTAAACATGGGCCATAAAATTGATAAAATTGTGATTATGAGAAAAGTATGGTACATTGCATCTTCAGTCTTCAAGCCAGCGTATTGCATGATGATTGGAGTTATAAATTTTGGGGCTGACATCAAGCTTATTCCTACTATATGTGTCCACAAAATTTCAGCAGCAATACTGCCAACGCTAAATTCAGAAGTCTAGAAGAAAATTACCTTGTAAGTATTCAAATTTAAACTCTCTGACTTTTCAATATCAAAATTACTCACTTTTTCTAATTTATCTGCTTCCTTACCACTCTTCTCTCCATGCTCTGATTTAGCACCAGAATCTTGTAATCTTAGCCACATTGAAAAAGCTTTAATAAATAGTCCTGCTATCATGAGAACTAGTGCAAGCATGTATAGAGCTGAAAATAAATTCCATATTACAATCTCTTGAATTACAACGGTCATTGTTGAATCAGTAGTGATCCTCACCGATGGAAATATATCTATCAGTACATAAGAGTAGATAGAAGAAGAATGATTGATGGAATCGTTCAAGCAAATTATTTAAAGAGCGAACAATGCTTTCTACAACTCGCCCAACATGAAATGGATCTCGTCGCGCTCCATCTTTAGGATTATCAAACCCCTCTAGAGTCACTGCTTCAATACCATATCTGAAAATAGAAGATAAAACTATCACAGAGTGACAACTGTATTCTCTCCTACCGGAGATCTATGGAATAAACTACATCTTACCTGTGGAATAGACCATGATTTCCATTGGGTATTCCTGTTGCCTGGGTAAATGTCATAGACATTAGAGTAGTGAAATGATACCACCACCGCTTGAACTTGTCTTTCTCAAAAGTGTCAAAGCGGCCTTGAAATGTCCTACGAATGGCCTCTTTATTGATCATATTTTGAGCCAAATTGAACAGATCTAAATTTGGCAACTGTCCATTGAGCCCCTCAATCTGAGATAAATGAATTTTTTCATGAGTATGGTCAAATCAGCTCAAGAACCATTTTCATTCTCTATCTAACTCACCTTCACATCAATTGAGGTGACAGCCATTGAATGAAACTCTAAATTAATGGCAGCTTGAATTGGACCAGCTCTCCCGGATAGATCTCCAGACATAAGAACTCCCTCGTGGCCACTGGTAACTCCATGATAAGCATCCAACCATGCTTGCATTCCTAGCTGTTCATGCTCTGTTACTAAGAATATGATATCTTTTGCCCAATACTTTTGTTCTACAATCAATAAATGAACATTAAGAAACACAGATTCAAGACTCAAGGGATTCAGTTGATGAAATAGTACACACTTCTGCAGAATTGCGCAAATGATAGAAGCAATGCCACCCCAGATGTTGTATCAGCGTAAACACTGGTCACTGGACGATAGGGGACACTCACCACAATTGCTTCTGTCCTAGCAGCTCTTGGAGCTCTCACAATGCCATAAACATTCTGCCCTACAAACTGAGATTCACAGAATAACCACATCTGTTGTGTAAAAATTATTGCAAGAAGATTTTGAATTACCTTTTGCTTACGAAATGGATAGTTGAGAGTAAAATTGTGGGTGTACACTTCAAGATGCAATTGATGGAACTTGGCCAGAATCCACGCATAAGGCATTCTATCGGGGAATCTCTCTCTTTCAGATGAGAGTTCATGATAAAATTGTTTAGCTTCAGGCATGAGATTGCTCTCCTTTTTCACCAAGCCAGGAAGTAATGCATTCTCAGAGTAGTAAGTATCTGTTGGAAGGAGATCTTCTATGAAAGATGAGTTCTTCAGAATATTGAGCTTGAAAAAGCAATAACTTACTGTCATTGAAATAAGGATGAGCTAAAAGCATCATCCAAATGATTCCCGACAAATACAACAAATAAGAAAAAGGTTTTTCCCATTTCAAGATGAATTTTGCCATCTCTCCGTTTCCGGCTCTGGGATCAGTCAACAGCCCCATTTTTTCAAATTTGCTGATACACAACTTGACAGTAGATGAGCAAAGATTTCTCAAATCAATCAAACTTTTTGTAATAATTGCGGAGGCATCCTGTTTTTTTACGAATAATACGAATCAACGACAACTTCGGTGCCGACAGACCTAACCAAAGCTGTTACAAGTTTCCAACCATCCGCACCTGTTTGTTTACAATTGCCGCGGCCGCGGGCCGAGTTTCTCTTCTGCTAGAATCGGGATCACCCGACACACGTTTCTTCAACATTTATCAATAAAATACTTACTCCTGGGACAATTTGAAATAAACAAGAACTACGTACGATTAGATCTGATAGTAATTCCGGATTTCAAGGAGTTTGTACTGTTTTGTGACACATAACAATATCAAATACTTGCAGAATGATAGCAATTGGATTTGAAGGCAGTGCCAACAAATTAGGCATTGGAATTATCAAGGATGATGAAATCCTGTCCAATGTTCGACATACTTATATTAGATTGTTAATAGAAGAATTGATTGCCCTCAAGGATTTCTTCCAAGAGAAACTGCACAGCATCATCGAGAACATGTGCTTCCAGTTTTGAAAAAGGCTTTAGAAGATGCAAAACTTACTCTCAAAGATGTTGACGTTGTTTGCTATACAAAAGGTCCAGGCATGGGAGCACCATTAACTGTGGCTGCATTGGTTGCACGGACAGTAGCTCAAATGCATAACAAACCAATTGTCGCTGTGAATCACTGTGTGGGACACATAGAGATGGGTCGCTTGATAACTAAGAGTAACAATCCAATTGTACTGTATGTTTCTGGGGGGAATACTCAGGTTATTGCTTACTCTCATCAAAGGTACAGAATCTTTGGCGAAACCATTGACATTGCTGTAGGAAATTGTCTAGACAGATTTGCAAGGCTTCTGAATCTCTCAAATGATCCCAGCCCTGGATATAATATTGAACATTTAGCCAAAAAGTAAGTCAAAATATTATGGGTATAGTTTTGGAGTATCATGATGGTTTGATAATTCATGTTATTAGAGGCAAGAAGTTGGCCCCATTACCTTATGTTGTAAAAGGCATGGATGTATCTTTCTCCGGGATTCTCAGTTATATTGAAGAACGAATTGAAGTTTGGCTCAAAGAACAAGAGTATACTCCTGAAGATCTATGTTTTTCTCTGCAAGAAACTGTATTTGCTATGCTGATTGAAATCACAGGTAAGTAGTTTTGTACTTCTAAAACTTGCTTTTTACTTGCTCTGAGGGACGCCTTGTCTAGTTTGTTGCATGAAACACATTTTCCTTCTATCAAAAATAGTTGTATAGACGGGAATGGGATGAAAAACACCCTAATACAGAGTTTGAATGGTCACATTTTTTTCCGCCTCGGAGCATTACGAGATGAATTTTCGCGCTTGTGCGTGGATTGCGAGTATGGGGGCTTAACTTTTAGACAATCAGATGGTTTTTCCAGACTTCTTTGCGTTCAATGAAAGTTACAGTCAATCAAAATAATTAGGTTGCGTATTTGCAACATCGTCCATTGGAACTCAGAGGTTGACGATGTCTTTTCTGTCACTTTTGATAATTTCGGTCTGTAAAATGACTGATTGTGGGGGCGATACTTCGTTATTTCCTCATGAGCCCACGACATCTATAGTGAAGAAGCCTTCTTCTATTTAGTTTTTCCATCAACTTGACGGGTGTGAGAGGTACAGAGACGGCTCAAGTATAATGTTCCAACTCGCGTTCAAAACTTTCTTGGCTGATTTCTCATGTCTCTATGGTGGTAAGTGTAGTCATTCAAACAGTAATTCTATCAATTCTAGGACGATACATGCGACTCAGTCCAAGAAAACTCTGAAACTCTGGGAGATTTTGCCACGAACAGACGGTTACAATATAGACATTCCATGCGTCAAAGAAGTCTGAAAAGTTTTGGTGGTGACCGATCAAGTTTTCCGACTGCAGGTCACTTTTTCATGCACTGAAAAAATTCTCATCGGATACCATGGTCAAAAGCTTGGTAACAGTCGAAGCACGATACCGACGCGTCTTATTTGCAACAAAAAAATTGTAGCTCTGTCACATACATTGTTATATGCTCAATCTACGACCGAATTGAAGGGGTGGTTTCAAATTTGTTTCCTTTTGAACTCTAATGAAACTGACACAGAGTGATTCTGAGGCTCGGAAAATATTTGAGCTGTTGTTCAGTGAGATTCTCGAAAATTTTACCAAACTTCAAGGACACAATCTCGTCTTCAGCCACACATTCAGAAAAAATTCTAGATTTCCGCTTTTGTGATAGATACACCGTATTATGTTTGAAGATGGTCGATTTCGGCGAAACTTATGTATTTGGGGCCCTAAAACGGCCAGAAAAAAATTAAGTCGAATCTGGCTCTTTGATAGCGTTTTCGGGTCTATATATCACCCAGATGAAGGTATCAATCGGTCACAAATTTTTTTCAACTCTTGTCAGAGTTATGAATAATTTTTCAATTTTGCGTGCCACGGTACAGACAGCGCTGCGACGGTACGGATCTAGATACCTTTTTTCAATGCTTTGGGACCTTATGAAATCTTTGAGTATCAATTTTATAATAGTACTCTCGTTCAACAACTGTATTTGAATAAAACCCTAGGTTTCCTACATGGCTCTACGCACTTTCAATCTGGATTCTTTGAATCAATATTCAAATGAAAGATGGATTTGTAAAGACTTTACGAGAATCGTTCCACTCGTGGAAGCTGTTTCACCATTATCTCGCGGCAAGTGTCAGAAGATTACGAAAAGTTGTGGATCTGTGTTTCTAAAAATCGAATTCATCGGATGAGGGATTGCAAAGTAATATCACGCCTAAAATAGTATATTATGTACCATGCTGCGGGAGATGCGGGTTTTTACGGACACGTGCATTGGGCATCGGCACGCCTAATGCACGTGGACGTAAAATCGCATCTGTAGCAGCGGTGCATAAGGTATTTTATGTGACCGTCCGGGCTAAACACGGTCACATAAAAAATATGGAGGGGAATACAGGAATGCAGATCAATCATTTACACTGATGAAATGCGAATTTTCCGACTCTATGCTTCATAGTGATTATATACTATACTTCAACGATAGTATACTTGAAGAGTATCTAAATTCAGAATATCTGTCCCATACTTGAGCTGAGAGAGAAAAACGAAACAACTCAATTTCGTGTTCAGAATTGCAACATTCAATTAGACCTACTCTAAGAACTCACGAGTTGTGATAACTATTATTTCCAATCAATCAGGGCTCGCTCTGGTGGAAGCTCAGCAAGCTCAGCCCCAATCACACTGACAAGTAGACAGTCAACCTTGCGGATCACGGATTTGGACAGAACTTTGGGAATCGTCTTGTTTCGGTGAGAAATGAAGATATCTCAGAGGGCTCAGTCCCACAGATCCTCTGCTCTAATCTCATTAATACACTGCCTGTATAGGCCCGTGTTAGAAAGCCGTGTATATAGGTGTACTAGCAATGCCAATGTTCTTAGCCGTAACTCAGAACAGAAGGCTTGTGGGACTAAACATTTTGAGATATCTTCACTTCTCGCCGAAACAAGACGATTCTCGGAGGTTTGGCCAGATGCGTGATGCGCAAGGTCTAGCGATCCTGGCAAGGTCGAGCCTGTACTCAATTGTGAGACAAGGGCCACGGTCTGCGGTTTGGATTGTCAACACTGCATCGGTTCGATTCCGATTTTCGAGCGTTATTATGACACATACATAGATACACTCATGCATACGTACACACTTACCCTTCCGTTTATCTTCACCTACGATCCTGACATACTTCATAATGGAAGTATGACCAAATTGGAGCACGGTATTTATGTAAAATCTCACTCTACTGACGAATGCTGGAGAAGTGGACACGGTACGGACGTGCCAAGGTATGGACATTTGATGAAAAAGTGACCTGGTTGGCGCATTTATTGGTTGAAAAAAATATCAAGGGCTTGAATGAAAGATCCGCATCAACCAATCAATTCAGAATATCAGAATATATCATTATCAGCTTTTTTGTATTTTTAAATGCCGATGGAGAGAAAATATCACTTTTTTATCATATGAAAATTCTTAAAAATACGATACTGGCGGGATCGAAAAATCAAGTCAAAATATATACGATATGGAGGACCCAAAATTGACTCAGCTTTCAATTTAATGATTCTCTGTAAGTCCTCAAAATTTTGAGAGCGTTAGCGGGACCTTTCAGGAGTTATGGTGAACAATAGAAAACGACATATATAAACAGATTCATACAGACAGGGGATGAAGGCTGGAAAAAAAGCTATGGTGTAATTTCATGAAGGCTCGTGGGTGAAATGTGTGAAGTGCAATCCATAGATCTTGGCAAGAGGAACAAGAAGAGATTTGTTTCTCATGACTAAGAGGTACACTGGAGGAGAAAACAGATAGAAACGTCGATTAAGTGAGAACCGTGTTTGCGTAGATTGCTAAATAAGTGTTTGAATCTCATTTTTCTCTTCGAGTATACCTCTCAGCCATGTGAAAAAAGGCTCTTCTTGTTCCTCTCGCCGAGACCTATCGAGTGTACGTCACACATTTTACCAATGACCCTTCTTCAAGTTACCACATGAGCTTTCTCTCTAGTTTTCAGTGCATGTTTGTCTAAGTATCGTTTTTTTTCGTTCACGGAAACTCCTAAACGGTACGGGCGATCCTCTTGAAATGTTGAGGACTCATATGGAATGATCGAATTGAGAGCTGAGTCTATTTTCAGCCCTAAACATCGGATACATTCTCACTTGTGTATTTTAAATCACGCGAGTATGGTATTTTTCCTGTTTAAAAGTTTTATTGAAAAATACAAAGAAGACGATTACGACATATTTTGATATTTTAAATCGATTGGTTGATACACATTTTTCATTTAATGAATTGGAGAGGAAATTGCAGAAGTTACATGAATTAATTGATCAACTATTGATTGAAAAAACATGACAGGGTTGGATGGAAAATCTGTATCAACTAAATCACTCCTAAGATGGAAATAAACAGTAATTATCTTCTTCGTATTTCTGAATACTGATAAAGAAGAAATATCACACCTTCGTCATGTGAAAATTATTGGAATTATGACACTCCCGTAATTAAAATCAAAAAGCAAAAATCAAAATGTACTCTATATAAAAGGCTCGAATTGAAGTGCTATGAAATAATTTTATGGACGGCAGTGGGTAAGATGCGTGATGTACAGTCGATAGATCTTGGCGAGAGGAACAAGAAGAGACTCGTTTCATCTGGTTAAGAGGTGTACTGGAGGAGAAAAATGAATTTGAACCATCAATTGAGCGAGAATTTCGTTGTCACGAATACAATGCTTTCTCTTTGAGAAAGCAAAATGTGAAATTTGCCGATTGAGTAGGAAGCAAATGGAAATAAAGAGTAGGGAAATCAACAATCAATCCTCTTATTTCACAAAATTCTCTGAAACAAAGTTTTTGAAACTGCTTACAACACCGATAGCTCTCGGTGGACCGATTAGATGAATCTTGTCTTACCACCTGATGATCAAACACGTAATCTTGATATTTTTTAATAGTTGTCCAATTTTTGCCTCTAACGCCTCAATTCAGACTCCGAGGCATATTCGCGACTCTCCAAATAGTTCTTTCTAAATCTCCATCCAACCAACTCGCACTCGTTCTCCTCGCCAAAACAAATTTCCTGCGCCGTCATTTCTCCAAAACACCAAGATCTCACAACCGCTATCACTACAAATCTCACCCAATCACACGCTATTCACCGCTAGTGTATTTCTGGATCACGCGCAAATCTAAAAAATTTCCGCACCACTAAAAAGCTCTCGGGTCGTCTACCCTTTCTATCCTCATTTATGCGCCTAGTCGTACATCCTCCAAATCGCTCCTACAAAACCCATAAAATATTTCATCCTCTGCGTCGCGTTAATTAACCAAGATCTTGCGAATATTTCAGAGCGAGCGATGGCTCACGTAGGTTCAAGCGAGGTGCTAATTGTCGGAGGCGTGGGCTGCAACGAGAGGCTGCAGTCGATGATGGACGTCATGTGCTCGGAGCGCGGAGCCAAGCTCTACGCGACCGACGAGAGATTTTGCATCGACAATGGCGTGATGATTGCCGTGGCTGGTCTAATGCAGTACAAGGCCGAAGGGCGAGGTACGAGCTGGGCGAAAACCAATTGCGTTCAGAGGTTTCGGACGGACGACGTTTTGGTCACTTGGAGGCAGTGATTACGTGACTTTTTGATATCGAGGTGTGTTTGGATTTTTTAGTTGGATTTGATGCGCGGAGGAAAATTCTTTGAGAGGCTTTACGTATATTTCGTTGAGAATTCCTAACTGTGGGATTCTAGATTGATTTTGGACATGTTGTCCCTGGTAAAGGGCGTGTTTCAGGCTAATTTAGTGAAAATAGTATATTTACACGCACCGCTAGGCGAATCGGTGATTTTCGAACGTCTTCGCCACAAGTTTCTCGTGACAAAAGCACCTGGGTAAGCTAGATGCGTGATATTATATTTCTGTCTTGTGCGCTGAAGCGAGGAAAATGAGTCTCCATGGCCCGAAATGGCCGTGCGAGCACAGGGCGGATATATTTTTTTCATCACAAAAACCCTAAAATCGCATTCGAACGAGGCAACTTGATGTTAGAGTGATGAAAAAGTTACGCACCGCTGCGCGCATACTATTTTTCACCACTCTAACCCCAAAATCGGACATTTCTCCCTTTTTTGTGGCTTTCGTGGTGAAAAATATCACATCACTTCCGGCGGAAGAGCTCGTCCGGGCCCTAAGGACATGTCTCCCTCGCTGCGCTCGGTCGACAACGCGTCCTAGGGCCCGAACTCGCATTCCGCCTTCAGTGATGTAATCTGCTATTTCATCATTAGATCGCGAAAGAGGCCTATTTTCGAATCCGAAGCAGGCGGGAATTTATCACCTTCCGCTCACTGTGCTGAAAAAATTACCGTTACATCATCATCATTTCTACCGCTAAGTTATGTAAAAATACTGTTAACAAGGATCAAGTTACGGTAGGGTTCCAGACCTCACGATTACTCCTAAGGTGACGATAAACTTCCACATAAAATCACGTACGTGTGGTTGGATCAAATAGGGCGCTGAGTTTGATGGGAGCGATGAATGATTTATAAGCTTTCCAGAGCTTTTCGGTATGATACAGATGGTTTGATGCATACAAAAAAGAGTTGGTTGTTTTAGGCCTCGTATGGAGAATGGGTCTTGTTCGATAGCATCGTGGAGTATGTGTAATATAGATACAATTATGTGTGATTATCCTACGTCATTTGAGGTGGGCTCATATTGTGTCCGCTAAAGGTGACTCCTTGATCATGTTTCTAGTTTTGTACAAAGCTTCAATATATTTTACGAGAGAGAACTGTGTAAATGTAATTGATTGTACGTACCCAGGGATATATTTCCATTCGATCCCTCCAAATAAAGAGCAAGCATCTTGTTTGTGCGTGTATCAATTTGATGAGTCATGTTCACGCGAGAGGGTAGATGATGAGGCAATGTGACTCGTCATATCTGTTGATGGGATTTCGATTCACCGATAACTTCTGACACTTTTGGAATTGACGTAAATTGCTCTTTTACTGAACAACGGGCAAAGTCTCGCATCATCCTCTCCCCATTTGTTGTCGTTTTTTCCACCCTTCAACCTTATCACCTGGATGATACAAAAAAGACTCAGCTGAAGGTTCATTGTGGATTTATGGATAGCGCGTTATGTTCTGACCAGAGACAATATTACAAGTCCACTATATACAATTGGAACCACGACAAGGATAACCTAATAAATAATATCCAATGACTGTTTCTGTCGCACCGATGTGAAGGAGGATTTGTGGACTTCATCGAACTGTTTGTTCAATTCGTCAAAATTTGACCTTGCTGCTCTTAACTTCAGAAATATTCCATTTATCCTTAGAAAATCGTCTTATTTAATTTCGACTTGGAAGGTGGTCAGCTAAAAAATTGTAGTAGAGCTCTCAAAACTAGTTTTGATATTAATCGTAACTCAAACAGATAGCTGCGAACTTTTGAAAAATCGCTTCGTTTTTTGAAAAAATGGTGAATTATGCGAGAATCAATTGAGAAAAGTCCTTCGCTTTCGTACGAATTTATCGTTTTTCTGGATGGGCACAAAAAAATTTTTCCAATAAAACCGACTCAGTTGATGGAGAGCTACTGGAATTTTTAAAAATCCGAGATGGACTCACATCACTATGCTTCACACTCGTTTGAATATCTGCCAGTTAATCTTTTCGGCGCCGATGTGATGATTTACGGAATCTTCCTCGGCAATCGTTTTTCCTCAATTTGTCGGATCTAACTGGAGTATACTATCTATATATAGATAAACGTCAATCTAAATAATCTAGATCAGATTTTTTCGTCCATACGAACATTTATTTATCTTGACCTTCAATCAGTTCTCCACAGTGAAATCAGAAATGCATCTTTGACTCATTTCTTGGAAGAGAATATGACAAGAAAAATTTCACTTCCACTTTTTTTGTATATTTCACGAAGTGATGTCCAATCTTTGTTCACAGTGCAATATGTTCCTTGCGCGTTAGAAGATATTTCTAGAGATTTTTTGGACTTTGCCGAACTATACAATAAAGTAATCAAACATCACTGGAAATTGATGGTTTTCTTTGTAATAAACAACATTATGAAGGGACTGCGGCCTAGTGGATTAGGTCCTGGCCTTCAAGCTGAAAGTCCAGGGTTCGAATCCCGTCCGGCGCCACTTTCAAATCTCACAAGTGCCTTTTCGGTGGCTTCGGTGGTTCGGAACCTACCTAAAACTATAGGTCTCGCAAAATAACCTCGAGAAGAGGTTGAGGATGCGTGAATGGAAAAAAAAATAATAAGGTCGCGGCCCATATTGTAACGAGGAACATCTACCAGCTACCGAGTTCGGGGCTTTCGGGGGACGGGTATTCTAGTGTTTTCTAGTTTCACTAGTTGGAAGTCTTAACTTCCTCATTCGGAGTACGTTGATAAACGGAGTTGTACATACTCATGATGAGAGGATGCATCAAAATCTCATAATAACTGTCTATTTCTCCCAAACTTCTTATTATCTGACTGCACTCTATAGAGCGTTGAAAGAAGTGAGGTCATGAATTTTCACCAAACCAACTAGGAAATACGAGGGTGCCCGTCCCCCGCACCGACTTGTAATGCAATCATGGCCGTTTGTGTACTTGAAAATAAAAACACTAAAATATATCATCGTTATATCATACATCTTCGCCACTCTATCTTCATAATTAAGTCTCAATATCCAAACATCAACCTCTTTTTATATTTATACTCGATGGAGGCCCGTAATCACACGTATAAGAGCTAAAGCACTTGCATCAGATTGATTACATCGACGAGACAAGAGCTCAACTCTATCCGAAGTGAGATCGATCGAATGTAAATTAAACTTGGTGAAAATAGGATTCCCAGACATTGTAACTCTAGTCTCTTGAGAGAGCGCGAAAACTGAAAGACCAACTTTTAATGGTATTCGCTACAATGACGTGGTATTACTTCTCGTAGCTCATCTCCATCCGGCCCAGTCACAACACGTACACACAGGACGCGCGATCGCAGCCGTGCTCAAGAACTTTCAGTTCGCCTCTTGCGTCAATACACAACAGCAGCCTACAACTCAAACAAGTCGGTAATAAAAAGCCGAACTCTCGAGCACGAGTTCGAGATTCGTTCACGTAATACATCGACGACACGCATGGGCCACGAGGATCGGATGAATGTGAGCCGCCTTGCAAGGGGTCGAAGCTTTGGGAGAATAATGGCTTTAGGGGGCCAAAGGTGAAAGCCAAAAGCACAGGGGGAGAAAGTGGGATAACTGCTCGGCTATGGAGGGCAAGGCGGAAAATCGAATGGGATAAGCGCAGAAACTAGGCGATCAGCCGCGCTGCTCTGCAATGCTATCCGAGTGATAAGGATGAACTTGAGGCCGAAAGCTCGCGAGCGCAAATTGCCACAGAGAGG
>JAPYYZ010009502.1:0-14783 GCA_030522705.1 Eretmocerus eremicus
TAGAAAAAAATATTGATGAGTTATAACCACTATTGCAGTGAACGGAAACATTTGATTTTAAGATCCATCATTCATGTGTTCGCGAGGAATGGATAACTACCAATTATCATTAAATATTTTCGAATCCCTCGCTCGCTTTTTATAAGGAAAGAACCAGAATTTAGCACTGTTTGTAATTCTCTCTGCGCTCACGTCAGATGCTGAATACGCTCTGCTTCACAATCATTCCACCAACTTGGCTCCTATTATCAAAAATCATTGATTCATACTCGCCGGTATGTACATTGATTCGTCTGTAATGTTTGCCTCGGAATAATTCTGAGATTGCGTCAATCGTAGCGATAATGCTACGTGCAACGGTCTCTTTCGGCTTATCCCGAGAAAACAGTATCTCTTTCGGCTTATCCCGAGAAAACAGTATCCTTCGATGCAAGGGCGTAAAACTTTCACTCACAGATTGTCAAAAAATATAGTGTGATACACGGGCATAAACTTCATTTTTTGCCCTCCTATCGAAATATACGATTCCGCATTTCGAATGATGTTTTTAGGCCTGAGCAAAGGATGAGGGACTAAATCATCATCAGGGACAAAAATCGTTACGCCTGAATATCGAAAGATGTTTCGTGATCTTCAGCGAGGAGATGGAAGTCGATGATCATTTGTGCACAGACAATCACAAAGACTCGTTGTATATTGCAATACCAGCTAGTACGTCACTCTATCAGTCTCCTGAGATTGATGGCTGCTGTTCTACTCCGATGTAAGGATGATTGATTCAAAAAATTGACTTTCTGAAGTAGTTTGACAGTAATATAATTCAGCTACGCTACTTTAGATGGTCAAAGACGTCCATCCACTTCTCGATTGAAGTATAGGTAGAGGCCTGAAAAATACTCTTTGCATCGAATTAATCTACTCGGTTACTCGTCTTAATGTAAGCTATCTTAAGATTTTGTTGGATTTTTCCAAAGAAAAAGTTACTCGGGTATTCTTCAAGGAATTTTGAAAATCCGTCTTCAATAGAAAAATGATCTCAATACCGTGGCAATAATACTATTACAATTTCAGCTTGCCTAAAAAATTACCCTATAAGTGGAGACGCCGAATCGGGACTCATATGAATTGTTAATCTATACGCGGCCGCTCCACGCGGCTGATAACTGCGGAGCTGCTCGCGGCCTCAGAGAGCGTCTGGTGCTCCCGCATGCAGGCTAATTGAATCGGTAATCAGTGCACAGGCGCACGTGTCCCGGTATACCGGCATATCTCGGGGCGCGCGCTATTCGCCAATAATAATCGCGTATGAATACCTGATGTGGTTCAGTGAAAGTCTGCCAAAATTACCCAGCGATCTGCGCATCCAATCTCCTCCTTCCTCCCGATTAAAATTCACGCGGATGACGTAAGTAAGTGCCGCCAATGTCAATCGAGTGTCGCAACTCCCGCCCGCTCTGCAAATGTATCATATGCCCAAGTAAAGGCAAAACTAGCGCGTCTGTCGCGTGTTGGCGCGTCTAATTTGAGAGCACATCGACGAGCCACGCGCAATCGATCACTATGGTGGGGATTATCTCCTTTCAGCGCGGATACAGCTCGCGATCGGCGGCGCCGCCGGCGCGCAGCTGCGGCCCATCGCATCGATCCCGGATAACCGAGCGGTTCCAAGGCCGGCGTTTGAGACACGGACGCGATCGCGGGTTTTTTCTCCGCGTATACCGCGCGATCGACGGTGAAAGATAGCTCGAGACTCTCTTCCTAACGTCGATCGCAAGTAGATTCCATCGAAAGAGACTGATTTTGCACTCACCGATCGGAGGCTGGAGTGTAATCGAGCGATTGGCGGGGATCTCCGTCTAATGCAAGCGAGATGATGTTTACTAAATCGGCAACTGGTGAGCCGATTCGATACTCGAGTTCAGGATTTGGAGATCATCGCTGCGTCGAGATGCGGTGCTGCGGCAACAATAGCTCAAGCACCACGTGAACGAGTGTATCAACGCGCGGGGAAAATCCAAGCGTGTGACCCGCGCGCGCGACTCGCGGTAACCCAACTGCCTTGGGACCGATGAGCTGCACTCGTATTTACCGCGCTCAGCCGCTCTCGCTGTCCCCCACTCGCGATACATCGGGCGCTTCGATTGTGTTATGAAGACGCAAATGTAGCCGATCCACAAACGGATCCACGCTCTTTCACTCGGATTGATCGATCTGAGGACGCGCAGCTTTGTTACGATATGTGTCGCTCGCGATCCACCACCGCATTTACTCTGGTGCAGATTAATTGATGGTAATGCGTTTTAACCCGCTAAATCCCGGAATCTCAAAATTTCCAACTCGTTCTCCAGCCTGAACTGCAAATTGGGAGTAAATGGTAAATTTACCAAGTATGCTAACCTACCACTCTTGAGTATGCTCTTTCAATTGAACAGCATTGTGATTGCGTGCGACTGAAAAGAGAGATGTATGGTGGATTTGAAAGGAAAAATTTTCGATACTTATTTGTTTATAATTTTTATTCTGAATCAGACAATGATGCAGCCCCACTCCAAAGTATGAACGAAAGTGGCTAAATTCTTTGAATTTCAAAAGAAAATTCTTCCCCGTGTTTCAATGCTGAGAATTCTTATTTCATAAACACGGTGATTTCTATCGATTGAGATCATTGAAAGTTCATAATTCACGTTGTCTTCTTGACTTATTATCAACCCGTTCACTATTCTGTCCCCTCCAGGACTTTTTAAAAATCCGTTATAATATCTCAAATCCATTCATAGATTGGTGGCAAATTTTCATCTGTAAGTCCATCATTTTACGTGTGATATACTTACCTCAAATCCAAATGTAAAATTAGCATCTACATGTTGGACTCGTGAGAATCCCACAAATCGAGACTTACAATGTACCGACTTACAAGGAGAAGGTTCGACCTCCGCCAGACCAATCTTACCGAAAATTTGTTTACATATTCTTTGACCCCAAAAAAAGATACCCGTACTTTTTTGTTTAGTCCGATGGGTCTCCGCGTTAAAGATACAAACAGGGACCTTATAGCATGGCAAGTATACCTACATTCACACAACTTCTTAACATGGGTCTATATAGGCGATGTTAATATTTTTCACTGTGTCTTTGGAGGGGAAGCTCATTGAACTAAATGAAAAAATATGTGTTTCTTTTCCCGTTTTAAAGAATGTGTCAAAAATGTTCCAGTAATTGGGCTCCCGGAGGTCGGATCATCTCCTTGTTAGTGATCCCTATGCTTCCTAGCCTACAGAAGAATGGACTTCTCAATCTGCCGACCAATTGACCGACCAACCTGGCAATCCGATGGCTCGATACTTTATTGATTCGCCAACTGATCTTGGACCTGGTGACCCACTACCCATCTGACTCGTTTACCAGACAATCTATTAACCAGAAACCACTTCTCGCATTGTTAGACATAGAGGGTCGAGTCAGTTTCAATCCCTCATATGGCAGGAAAGACTAACAGAATCGTTTGCAGGGCAAATCTATCGCCCAATCGACCGACTTATTGAACAGTCAATTTATTGCTAAGAGACATTCCCAAGAATAGGATGACATATTGGTCAGCAGTTGGACATGTCTACAGGTTCATCAGCCGGTAGGCTCCCAGGTTGTCAGGTCAACAAGTATGTTGGTAGTTAAATCATCAGATAGGCAGGTTGAGAGGTTGGTTCGTTGGTGGGCGAGTCGCCGGGTTGGCAGGCCACGAGAGCGGAAACTCATCAAGGAGGTTAACCCTTTCATCGCGTCATTATTTCCACACATGACAACTTTTTTTTCTACTGCAAAAATATTATTTGGGTCAAAACTAGGTAAGAAGTTCAAAATTCTGGGTTTTTAAAATTTTAGGTTTTTTGTCTCTAGCAGGCGTATACAACCAGAACTCGACATAATTCCTATGGAATTTTACTTCTCGAGAGTCAAAGTAATTATCTGAATATCTTTTCCGATTTTCTTCTCAGCCATGTGAAAGTTATCATCAATTTATTGTTACCCTGTACGTCCTCTTTTGAAGACATTCGTGCTGAAGGGGTTAATCGAAGGGCGTTTTGCCACACAACGGGTCGATAAGAGTATTTGTGGCAAAAAAAGCCGCACGACTTTGGCGTATTGTCATAGATCAAATTAATTTCTCTCTGTTTTTGATTGCTCTACAGTATGATTTTGCGGCAATCTCAACTAGAGCTATTTTCGAGGATCAAAATTGAATGGTAGAAGGGAAAAATGAATAATGAACGACTATGTAACAGGGGATTCCTCTTTGGCTACTAATACACTCAACGGTGGTTATATCGTCGAGATCGCCGATCTCGAGTGGTTGAAAGACGGTGAATTTCGCTTCGTCTTCCATCACATCTTTGAGCGTGGTATTGACAGCCTCAGCGTCGGTGCCCCTCTGAAGCTCTATGAGGAGGTGGCCGTCGTTGGTCTGTCTGACCTTGCCACCGGCTTCTTGGGTGTCGGTTCCATCCGTAACTCTGCCCGACGTATCTGCCTACCCGAGGCCATCCTGCTTGGCTTTGATATGGACGGCATCAGGTCTTACTCTTGTTCTCTTCTTTTCTAGACTGCCTCTGTTGTTTCTCCTCCTTCCTCTACCTCTCACGGGGTCTCTGTTTGCACCTGGGCGTTTTTGCATCCCGATGTTTGGATGCTGCCTCGGCGTTGGTCCTCAATGGGTCGATGTTCTTCTCTCTTTGCTGCCGCTTCCTCTTCTAGGCCTCCGTCCACTCACCGAAGTCGCTCGCCGGAGACTAGGAGTCTTTGGTGCGTTCTGTGACTAGCGTGTTGACTTGAGAGTTGGATGGCGGAATCTGTAGCCGCCCTAGGTCAATGGGATCTAGCTGCACAATCGCTCGTTTTTGTTTCTTGGTGCCGGAGCCGACGCCTGGGGAGTTGATGTCATTCCTCTTACGGCTTCTGCTTGTCTTCTCGAACTACGGTGGCACAGTCGCGTCAAATTTGGCTGCATCGTCTGCCATCATGTGCGGCTCCGGCCCGAACTCCTTTAGGGCTCAGGTACCGCCTCCCTAAGTTCCCGGAGGCGTTATACATGAGTGATCAACTCATTGACTCATTGACTCATTGACTGATGAGATTTATTAGATACACGTCATATAAATACAAAATAGGAGATAATGTGTGATGCTTAATGATGCAAATTACACTTGTAGATTACAATGATTGAAGAATTCGATAATACATTTACACGCTCCGATAAGGGGTTGTTCTAGAAGTACAGAAATTCTCATCGGTAACTGTAATCTTGTTATCTCTTTCTTAGTCGTTACATTTTGCTAAAAGGCCTCATTGATCTCAGTCACCGTGCTTAGTACCTGCGCCATCATTATCTCTTCTTTGTCGCAAGCTGCTGTGAATCTGCTACACTTCGCCATCAAGGCGCCTTCTTCCAACTTCGCGCTCGCCGTAAACTGCCTTGCGCCGGAAACGTCATGCATCGCCATTGGCGTGCCTCCTTCGGCGCAACACCTTCTTATTAGCATTCTCAAGGTTCACCGAACCATGACGCAAGAATATCTGGTCATTCCCAAATTCCTGGTTGTGGCCAAGAGAGAGAGAGGAGTATTCTCGGTGGGATTGTTCTCCGTTATAAATTGTAGTTCAATGTAACGTACATACATTACATTGAACTACAATTTATATCCATAATGATGATCAAGTGAAAATTACACGTGTGGCAATCTTACGTGGATCAGATTCATCGCAATAATACACCAGGTGGCATGTTCCATTTTTGGATCCTCACACCCTTGAACTTTCAAACGTCAAAGTTGCTCTTTCTTTTCGACTGGATATATAAGCCAGAATGAGTCGGCAACGCTAATAGTCCTGTCGTCAAGATCATGATCTTGGCTCATTACTCTCTGATGGAGAGAGGTACTCGTGGGAATAGAGAAATACAATACGCTCCAGCCAGGGTTGCTATATCGTAAGAGTATAAAATTGGGACAGAATCTCCACGAATTTTGAAGACCTTTGCAAAAAGATGAATTTGAGAGGCCTTATCTTGAATGGAATCGTACTCAGGAAATAATATCCATTATTCTGTACATAGCTAGTGAAACATTTCAGCTTGGAGGATTGCAGCCCTCTTCAAGCGTCGTATTCATCAGGCGACCTGCGATCGAGCTCCAATCTCAGAAATTGACATTGGGTGCTTCCTATGCCTATTACAAGAGCTCGAGCTAAGCCACCTGCTCACGACCTGTCGATCGACGTACAAGTCGATGTGCCGCTTGAAGAAGATGACATCGTAACGCTTCAAGGGGCAGCCTAAACGCCGCGCTGGCTAACAAGTATAGGACCAACCTTGTGGATCACGGATTTGGCCAAAACTCTGGGAATCATCTTGTTTCGGCGAGAAATGAAGATATCCCAGAGGGTTTAGATCAATAGGCCCTCTGTTCCGAGATACAGCTATGGACATTAGCGTTGCCCATATAGGCCCGCATTGAAAAGCCACATATATAGGTATACTAACAATACTAATGTCCATAGCTGTATCTCGGAACAGAGGGCCTATTGGTCTTAACCCTCTGGGATATCTTCATTTCTCACCGAAACAAGATGATTCCCAGAGTTTGGGCCAAATCCGTGATCCACAAGGTTGGTCCTCTACTTGTAAGTGCTCAACGAAGAAGTTCTATAGGAAAAATCGATAGGTGTTCACTCAATAATTCAAATTTTGCTCCTGCAATCGACCCCTAACCTCAGAAATTGTAAAAGATCTTTGACATAATCCAGAAACATTCAGAAATCGATCTTCCATCGAAAACATACAAATCATATTTATATTTTCTGAGGACATGGAAAATGACTTGTCTTTTGAGAAATATTTTTTGGACGGTCTCGTAATGTGATGATCACATGGATATTTCTTTGGAGCTGTCTGTTAATTTCAAATAATTATTATAGTCCTGAGCCACATGTGGCGGCACCGGCAAGATCAGCAGGGCAGCGAGGAAGCAGTGATACTAAGGGGGAGGCCAGCGAAGAAGCAGAGTTAAAATAGGCGAGGAGCAGCAGGGCTCCCATAACATCAGCAAGAATGTCAGAGTATTGTATCAAGGTCATGCCGTAACCATGCATCCGCCGCATGAAAAGTCGTTCCCAGATTCCTCGAAACCCATACCGATTTGGATCAAAAGAGGAGTAGATGAATCGAAAAGTCGTTCCCAGATTCCTCGAAACCCATACCGATTTGGATCAAAAGAGGAGTAGATGAATCATCTATTTAGTCGAATCCACCGTCATCTCCTCCTCTTCTGGTCCAAAACGCTGGGATATTCGAAGAATCTGGAAATATCTTGAGTGCGTGTGTATATTGCGAAAGTGTACATGGATATTATGTTTTCCAGGCGTTCCCAGTATCCTCGAATATCTTAGCGACTTGGACCAAAAGATGACTAGACGACTCTACATTCGAGTACAAAGAAGAGTCGCCTATTCGTTATTTCTTCCAAATGGCTAAAGGATTCGAGGAATCTGAGAACGCTTCCCGCACGGCGAACGCTTGCACAGCTCCGGCATGGCCTTGAGGTATGTTAGTCAAATGATCGGAAAGAAAATGAAAAAAAATAGAGCAATTATTCTGACCCCACTGGAGACACTCATCATTTCCTTGAAGCACCGATGACAACGTTGACGTCAACGACCACGTCTTCCAGCAGACTCGTTGCATGAACACTTGCGTAGATGTCAATGATGGTCTCATCGACGAGATAGTAATCGGAGAAATTTTATCACAGAGTCTTGCTTACGTGTCCACACTCCTTGAGCTTTCTCCTCCATTTTTCGGAGATATTCAGCAAGCCCGTCATCGAGACGTTGGAGCTTCTCCTTATGCTGTATGTATGATTGCAGACGTACGCTCCTCTGCTTCGATCTATCTACTTACTTACAGTATCTGGTATTGAGGTGAAGACATTTTTACGTTTTCCATCCCAAGTATCGATCGACAGGAAGTGTGATCAAATCTAAATAGGAAGGTCATGTAAAAGCTCTACTTTACCAACATTGATTATAAATTGATTCAAAACAAAACAAAACAATATTTCGAAAAAGTAGCTCCGAACTGCCCTGCGTATCAGCAGAGTGAACCACCGTGTGAAATTTCGAAGCGATTCGCGGAGAGCTCCTTGAGTAATTTGAACTATAAAGCAAATATGTTGCAATTACACTATAGTTCAAATTACTCCAAGAGCTTACGAAGGATCGCTTCAAAATTTTACACAGTGGTGCATTCTGCCGATACGCAGGACAGCTTGAATTTACTTTTTCGAAATATTGTTTTGTTTTATCCTAAATCAAATTATGATGAATGTTGATAAAGTAGAGCTTCTTCTTCCCCTCAACAGCCAATGTTCCTACGGAGAAAGAAATTTCGCTTGACATGATCTGAATCATCATGACGCGTTATAAAGAACATTGGAGAGAGAGGGAGAGCCATAGAAGTACAGAATCGTTTCAAACGAAAGAACGAGGACCATGAGGCATGTATAGGATGCGAGGAAACAAGTTAGAGAATTATTCGTCAACTCGCCTGCAGCGAGATCTAGTACGTGATCCTCGGGTGCACAACGTCGCAGCGTTCAGCCTTCCGATTCAGTTTCAGCGCTGTGCTCAAACCCCCATCAAACAGGAGTTGATAAACTCTTTCCGCCTGAAGATACAGCTTACAATATGTAGGTGTCTGTGAATTTGCGCTTTAATGAGTCTGAGTGCAAGAGCGAGTTACGAGATTGAGCTAATCAATTATATTGCATACACGGAAAAAATAGTTAGTCAGAAAAATATCAAGTTCGACTTGTAATTGGGCTGCCACAACCATTTGTGCATCTCTGGGAAGTTCCCCGCGCGCAAGCCTCGTAGTGTCGGGGTTTTCCGCGAGGTTTTCCGAGCAGCAGGAGTTGCCATGTATACCATTCTCCCGCCAATGCAGGATCATTTACACCATGTGGCAATCGATCGATGCTGCTAAATATATCCCACAAATCGCAATCGATACCATAACATTTCATTACTGGCGGTCTGTAACCCCGTGCGTTAGCCCATTCATTCAACTCTCTCGATGAAGGCTGGCGATTTCCCGTCGACTGGGGTAAAAATTGAAAGGCGCCTAGAGAACAAGAGAGAGGGAAGCAGTAAGCGAAAGATTGTACCCGCAGCCCAAGCACACTCGCTCGATCAAGACACATTTCCTACCAAAACAGAGCACATTCTCCGTATTACACAGGCGCACATAATCTACTCGTCAAAGGGGCCAAATTGTCGAGTACTCGCTCGTCGCGTCTGCTTCAGTTGGACTCGAGTGCCTACCCACAATAGGCGTAACACAGTGGAGCTGTAGCTGCGTGCAAATTAACGCGGATGTATTTGCTCGCGACTCTGGGGAGGTAATACAGATCGAGATTGAGGAAGAGGAGGTGCGCGGAGCCACGCAACGGCGCACCAATAAGCTCGGATGAATCGTCGAATCCTCGCGCAATGACGTCTGTGGTGGGCCATATATGGCTACGGGGCGCGCCGCAACGTTGCTGCACTCTAGAGCGGCTGCAGTGCAGCAAACGATGTACTGCGCCCGCCTTAATCTGCCTAATCGAGAGCTCGCCACGACTACTGCCGCTTTTGCATTGCGGGGATATGCGAGCTCGTGTATGCCGCAACTGCAAGTGCGCCAAGCTCAAATTGGCTCATCAGTTGTGGGCTCGTACTACTTGAGTGCCCACTCGAGTCGCACAGGATGATTCGAGCGCGCGATCAATTTGAGGCCATTTGATTATGCTTGGCGTCACTCACAGGCGGAGAGACGATGTATTGCTGGTGATAGTGTAATCAATCCACCTTTCTTTCTCTCTTTTGCAGTCCTGCAAGCGACGGATTATAATATTTGCATATGCGCAAAATGTAGAATTCGAATAATTTCTTTTTTGCTATTATATGCAATTTTGCAAGCGATGGCTAACACTCTGTGCATGAGAACATTATGAGCTCGAATTTTATTAGATTGAGCTTCGGAATCACTGTCATTCGATATTCGGCTATCATCGATCTGTGCGACTGATTTGGATTCGCTGATTTCGTTTGCAGCTCGCTTAATTTATTTGAGCCTTTCCAAAGACGATAGCAGAATAAATATACACTCTCCGTCATACTCGTCTACCAATGCATTCCACGAGGATATCGGATTCCGGCAAACATTGCCAACTCCTTAAAGTGGTTGGATTTGATTATTGGGAGCATTGCCCATTCTGTCTCGTAAGATTATCGACAGAGCGGCGCTTTCGATATCAGCCATATCTCAAAAATTCATTAAGAAATGTAAGAACTTGAAAATGTCTGTAGTCATTCAATAGGAGAGTTGAGAAATAATCGTCCTTAGAAATCCATAGAGATTGACGAGGAAGTTCGGGTCTTATACCTACGACAGAACACTCTCAGCTCACCAGTTCTTTGAAAATGATTTCATACATTGAAATTAACTTTCATCGAATCTTCATTTACCCATTATGTACTTGCGGATTCTAGACTCTCAACTCCCCTTTGGAGAATTAGTACAGAGAGATTCACGTCATCTAAGATATTCTTATAGCATTTTGATTAATTTAGCCTCTCAGTATGGTTATTTAAACACATACAAACCACATCCTCTTCCTTTGAAACATAATAGTAACAAATGCATAACAAAAGCCGAGTTGAATGGGTATATCAAATTATACAATTATACGCATGTAAATCAAATTCTTCACACGCAGTCAGTAATCATAAAATTTCGAGTCTTTAAGAAAATGAGAATATTTTGAAGAATGACATAGTGGAAATTATACATGAATCGAGAAACGAATGGATGATTCGTCGATTAACGGATGCATTAAAAATTCCTCTTGATACCGTGCAACTATGCGGTTGAGATGAATCCTCCTCTTTTCTCGTTCGTTTGTGCGCGGCAACATTCGTCAGCCTGCTCAGATTGGTTTTTCCCTCGACTAAAGGAACGATTGCACATGGGTTATTAGTTTCTTCGTCAAACGCCTTAATACCATCCTCTTCCTCTTTCGACCAAACAAAACCAAATAACATGAGAGAAAAAGGGCTTTTTAGTATGAGTCTTGCACTTGACTTTGCCATGACGCATGTAAAAATGACAAAAAGTCAGAAATCGCTCGAGAGCCTCGTGCTACTCCCTGAGCTATTATATGTATAGGAACGGCGTGAGCGTCAAGAGAGGTCAGGGCAAGCTTTGTACGGCGGGTCGTTCGCGAGACTTTGGGGCTCAACTCTGTCAATCGACGTCTCTCGCTCGATTTATCATCTGCCGAGATTATGCATGTTAATACTACCACCACCCTGACTCAATTCAGAGAGGCCAGTCAGGAGGACGACGATAAGGTCGATTAGCTCGCCCGAGCGGAGCATTGATGGGGCATCAAACTTGAACTATCGCCTCGGCCGGAAAGAAAATTGATAGGATTACGAGCGACGTTGGCTACATCGCTCAGATAGCTCCTCTATCGATCTCGTTTGGATGAATTTTCTATCTCCATTCAGTTTTACCACTATCTTAGGTGCTTTGAACGAATGAAGCTCTTGCAGAGCATTCAAAGAAAATTCGTTGAATAGCGTCTTGGATATTGCCAGAGCGTGATTTATTATCTGAAAGAGCCTACATGTGTATTTTTGTAGAAACTGCAAAACGATGCGCAATCATACGTCTTGCGAAGGTAAACATGTGATTAAGAGCGACGTAGTACGAGAGCACTCCTTTTCTGCTATCAGATATCGATGACTGGGGTTTTCTCACGTCTTAGTGTAAATAGGACGAACGATGTAAGGTAAATTACAGACTGACGCACTATTTTTTCCCCAAGTGTGACTAATACTATTCAAAGCTATTGTTGAGTCTTTCATTCATCGGTATCGCGTTATCGAGTACATCCTGCGAGCGTACATCATCGCACTTTGTGTGAAATGCAAATAGATAACCATCTTTCCCGAACTTGATTCACCTCAATGATCTGACACGTGTTTTATCCATTACTCGTAAAACTGACACGCAATATTCAAGTGCTGAGAAAAGGTTTACTTAATGATACCGATTGGGATTATCGATTCATTCCAAATACGTACTTGTCCTTCTGAACAGAGTTTGTTAGGAATTTCCAGAGATAACGATCAATTGTAACTAATTCATGCACAGAGTGTATGCCAACAACTACCATTGTTAGTATAGAATAATTTTTACAAGTTTCCCAACCCAAACGAAGAACGTAATACTCCAGGGAGGAAATATACTATCCCTACTCCCTGGAGTACTACGTAGTTCATTTGGTTTTTTTTTTTTTTTTGAATGAATACAAACCTAGATTCCGAATTCATCATATAGCGAATGATCAAACTCAACGCGAAAACTTCAAAATTGGTAATATGGTAAGACCATACAGATGTATATCTTCATTCAGTTTTAAAATCTATACCCATGGCGGAAAGAAGTTTGGTGGGTAGCCAATACTATTTTTGCGCTTGTGTGGCGGTTACAACACTTACGACACTCTCAATCTCAAAAATTGAAAACTGCTTAGTCATACGCCATTCTCATTTAAGATGTCGATTGGGATGCAAAATGGAGGAAACCTAAACTGTAGTATCAACTTCGCGAGTGCTTAAATCGGAAATGAATATGCACTTCGTGTTTCGAGTGATCACTTCATTCACTGGTATGGGCTGTCTTCAAGATTTCGTCAAGCAACATCGGATTGTAGAATCCGAGAAGGCCGGCGTGATGTACGGTGCAGAATTCTTCATATCAAGAGCTGATGAAGCAATATTTGTATTATCATGCTCTTCAACTTCAAAATTTTATATCGATTTTCTATCGATTACTATTCTCAGAATAGTAGATCACGCACCTAGGGACTGAAAGAGGGTTATAGTCTCTCTCGGGTGAATATTATCGAGTGATAAAAACCCGAGAGTGGGTGATCCTCTTCCCTTCCTAGAAACGTATTATACTTTTAAAACGAGGGAGAGGAGGTACGTGTGGGTCTCGCTCATCGGAGCGGGAGAGAAGCACGTACTTTTGTCCTCGAGTAGTAAAAAATGATTTTTGTCTTGAATCAAATACCAAAAAACCGCCCATCGTGTAAATTGTTCTTGTGCAGTCATATCCTATGATGATGAAAGATAGAATTCCACAGAAATGTATCAAATTTTATTCCATAGATTATCTATTACGTTATTGAAGTATTTGCCCCTTGTTCATTCAAAATATTGTTCTAATGGATATTTCATCCTCATCTTCGTGATAATCCTAAATTTAAAAAAATCTCGAGCTGTACAGAGTTGATCTCATCTCAGGATTTTATTTAATCACCTGTAGAATAATTATCCTTCCTACATTTCAAGTATATTCATTCAGAGTAATTATCACGCATCCTCAGAATCTGGAACACTGAAGTATTCACATTCCGAAAAGACATTATTTTCAGCCTCCATGGGATGACTATCGGATTGACTGAATGAATTATTTTTATAAGTTTTTGAAAGAAAGAGTTCCTCGTCACTCATGAGGAACCTCTGTTGATCAATTGACTCTTCATTTTTTCGCACATTATCTGCGGTCTCTCGGCTTGATGAAGATGTTGCTATGTTGTAAAACAGGCATTCCTGTCCCAAAGATTCACTCATCCCATTTTGCGTATTGAGACCTAGAGAAGATTAATCTCCTTTTGTAACGGACTATTATATCAAGTTTCGGATACCGATTGGAGTATTTCCGACGCAGTTGTAATAAGAATCGGTATTTGAACAGCTTTCTAGTTCTGTCAAAACCTGACTCGTGTTGAATTACTTCTGGCTCCCATCGAATAGTTTTGATCCGCAAAGTTTCATCCCGCTTATTTTTGTATTCATCGTATTCTTACTTTTCGTTTCAATTTTGCCATCCGAACCTTCGAATGGACTGGATTCGATCTCAAGCACGGAGTCTTCGAGAAATAATCCCACTTGAAATCTTCTCAAATCGCTCGAATGATCCGTTGCCAGGCCACATTCATCCAATCTTGATTCCGGCTGAATGCTATTATCTTCCGTAGTCACGTTTCCGTTCGAGGCACGATTTGACTGCTTCCTTCCATGCGCGATCATCAGTGGCTCAAATCCAATGAAACTAGAAGACAAGTTTGCCATTCATCACGATTTATGAATTATGACTTAGAAGTCTGAATTAGTCTATACGATGCTATTAATTGCATTTTGATTTCAATTGATTTTAATCGTGTCTGAATTCGTGATAATTATTTGATCAAAAATTTGTTTAGATTATGTAAGGACTATTTTGCGAGCAATATGAGACTGACTTTCATATAAAACTGAGTCGGTATCAGATGAGCATATTGTTTATAATTCAGCGTAGAGTGGTCGAATTCCGCCCGTGCCATTAATTTGAATTTGTGTATTAACAGAAATTTTGGATTTCATTATTTTCTTGTGACGCTGTTGAAGCCTAACCGATAATGATGAAGTATACTCTCTCCGGACGAATCATTGAGAATCTATTGACAATCATTGCATTTACGTGGAAGTAAACATTGGCGAGATATCGACTTTTACTGATCGAATCATTACATTTGTACTGATTAGTTAAGGCCATGTCGTAGCCGTGCATCCGACGCGTGGGTAGCCGTTTTCGCGGCATTTCCCATTATTCTTGAATCCCTTAGAGATTTGGATCAAAA